>JZLH01S0051809.1:1954-15417 GCA_001188425.1 Eucidaris tribuloides | reverse complement strand
AACACTTGGACGCAATACCGGGAAAAATGACAATACTAGTAAGAGAAAAAAACAGGACAAGGACTAAGCATACAGAAGGCAGGGAGAAATGAAGGGAGAAGGTAAGATGATATAAGATAGGGCAAGGAGAAACAAATTAATAAAACTACAAATGCCAATATTCACATTTGATGAAATAAAAGCACCGTCAAAATAGGCAAGGATAAGTCTAAGCATGACGAGAACCTATTGAAATATAATTGTGAATTTGAGATGTATACGACTGTCAGGAGGATGCAGTCCGAATCATTGTCAAATATTTACTTATTATTTGGTCGGTGCAGTACATTTATTTTATATTCGCACTAAATAATTCTGTGTATACTCTGAATACAATGTAGATTGTATTATTGTTAATGTCACTGTGCATATTCATTTAATTTCTCATGTTGATGTACTCCAATCTGACAATGTACACATGTATATACATTATACTATGTTATGTTATATTTGGTTGGAAATGAAATAAATGAAATGAAATGAAATGAAATGATGATCTGCACATTTCATTCATTTCAGGCCTTTTTTTAAAGTTATGTACCCCATTTGTTCTACAAAAACGTACATCCTGAAAAAATCTGTTCCGAATAAATGAAATGAAATGAAATGAAATGATGATCTGCACATTTCATTCATTTCAGGCCTTTTGTTAAAGTTATGTACCCCATTTGTACTACAAAAACGTACATCCTGAAAAAATCTGTTCGTTCAGCTAAATTGAACGAGTACACAGTCAACAATACTTTTCACACTCTCAGTGTGTTTGCGTGTACATGTATAGCATAATAGTATACTGGGACAAAAGCGATTTTGAGTCATTGCAGAAAATTCAATATATCTCAGGATTGACACAACCAAATGAAATTAAATAAATTGCACTGCAAAGTATGGTCTTTTACCTTTATGACAATACCCAACTTGACTAGGTTGTATATGATTTTCATATATCAAAAAAATAATTTCCGATTGGACCATTTTTGGGGGGACACACTGAAGTCTGAATGATGCGAGTATTCTGATGTTAACCGATTCAACATTGTAACGTAAAACTGTAATCTGATGATGATGATGATGATGATGATGATGATGATGATGATGATGATGATGATGATGATGATGATGATGATGATAATGGTGTGATGAGATGATGGTGAAGAAGAAGAAGAAGAAGAAGAAGAAGAAGAAGAAGAAGAAGAAGAAGAAGAAGATGATGATATGATGATGATGATGATGAGTATGGTGTGATGAGATGATGAGAGAGAAGAAGAAGAAGAAGAAGAAGAAGAAGAAGATGATGATGATGATGATGAGATGATGATGGTGATGATGAGATGATGATGATGATGATGATGGTGATGAGGATGATGATGATGATGATGATGATGATGATGATGCCGACGACGACGATGACGACGGTGATGATGATATACTTACCAAAGAACAATTCCGTTACCCAGGGCTCTGAATAAGCCACCATTTTCTGGTTTTATCGGCAATATTTCTTTTAGATCGGCATCTTCCCTAAGATCATAGTTGATGAAGCCTGTAATGTACGATATAATTTTACAAGCAAGTAAAAAAAACTCAATCTCAAACTGACACTGAGCTGATCTAGTCGGACAGAAGTACACGGAGAATTTACGACACAGCAGGTTGGGATCGTTTTGCACGTGAGTGGGTGTATTAAGTTGAGAAATAGTTTTATTGCGAATTATATTAGCATCGTTGTACCCATATGAGATACGAATTATCATACAAATCTGATTGTAGTTGTAAAGTATGCGGGGGCAGGGGTGACAGCCCCCTGCAGTTTTCAAAAAAAAATGAAAATCAAGAGGGTAGTGTTTTGGAAAATTTGCCTCCCCCCCCCCCCCAAAAAAAAAAAAAATCTCCGCCATAGACGCCAACGCACCATCAATCTAGAATGGATCGGCAATGGTTTGGCCGTGGAACAGGTTTCCGTTACCCCATAAAATTTTACCCTGCGTAGAGTCTATGTACAAAAGGGTGAAAAACCTCGAAATTGGAGTGGATTTTACCCTTTTGAGAGTGAATTTTCCTACTTTAAGAGTGGGTCGTCACTCTTACCCGGTAGTCCAATTTATTCACTCTTTCTATTGACTAGAGATTCCACTTTTAATGTAATGCGATGACTAATCTACCTGGAACACGTCTGAATAAGCTAGATCAGTTGCCGAAACTTCTTGCCTCCAAAGTGATAAACTAGACATTATTAGTTTTTTTTTCCATTTACGAGCCATTGTGTTTTGTGACTACGTAATATTGCCGAAATATAGCTGTTGCATTATTGGTTCAAACCATCTATGGAAATTAGAAATATAAATATGAATAAAACAAGAATTCATACAAATTCAGAGCTACAATTCCAAGGGTAAAACTGTCGCAGACAAACACGTATTCCACGAAACATGCAAACTTGTTAGGAGAGAAGGAGAAAAGGAGAGAATCATTGTTATGTAATTTTCGGCATACCTTACAAGAATTATTGGTCTACAGTGTGTCTCAAAAAAATTGTGCAAGTGAAAACCGCCCTCTTTGGCAATTAGAAAATACCCTTGTGACATGATGCTTACGTCAACGTAAAGCACGTAGTCTTAGCTTTCAAATACCGGTAGTTTTGTTTAATTTGCTTGTTTTAATCTTGAGATATGTTAATTTGAATAAGAAAGGGTAAAATCGCGATTGTGCCACTTTTACTACAGTCCCGAGTAAAATTGACAAAATTGTGATCCCACCCTTTTGTTGTTGACAACATATCTCGAGATTAAAACAAGTAAATTGAACAGAACAAATTGTATTTGAAAGCTAAGACATTGCCCTTGAAGGTGATGTAAGTATAATGTCATTGGAGTATTTTCTAATTGCCGAAGAGGGCGCTTTTTATTTGCAGAATTTTTTGAGACATGCTGCAGCACGTCTCAAAAAATTGTTCAAGTGTAAAGCGCCCTCTTTGACAGTTAAAAATACTGTTGTGACATATGTTTACGTCAACATCAAGGGCGAAGTCTTAGCTTTCAATTGCTGTTTGTTCTGTTCAATTTGCTTGTTTTGACTCGAGATTATCTTGTAAACACAAAACGGTGGAATCACAACTGTGTCACTGTTACTGGAAGAGGGCCAGATGCTATCTGACTGTAGTAAAAGTGGCACATTTTGTGATTTACCTTTTCGTTCTTAGTGAACATATCTCAGGATTAAAACAAGCAAAATGAACAGACAAACTGCATTTGAAAGTTAAGACTATGCCCTTTGATGGTGATGTAAGCATGACGTCACAAAATGTTTTTTCTCATTACTAAGAGGGCGCTTTTGAACTTGCACAATTATTTTTGAGACACACTGTATATACAAACATGAAAAGACTTGAAATAATGGAAACGCAAAATACGTGGATAAAGAGACAGGAGAAGAGACATACTCGAATAATACAGCGTGCCCCCCCCCCCCAGAAAAAGTCCCACTGATAGACTGCTAAATTACATTCAAAATCAAGTGTCATTCTATTTTGGTGTTGAGATTTAGAAAGCCCGTTTTATTTTCTAACTAAACTTCTGTGAAAATTTCGGTCTCGCTTCATTGGTTTTGAATACACAGTCTATTATTTTACAGCAGTGCTTTTTATCCCATTCCAAGTTTGCAGTGCTACATCAATGCATCAACTTGAATGTAAATCAGGTGGAAGGACGTGCAGGAGAACAATAATATGATGGCCCTGAAGAGACATCGCAATTCGTGAATATCCTCGCCAATATTCACGACTAACTCTGCAATATCGCTTATTTAGTTGCAAATACCGGCGCCAATATTCACGACTATCGCATATTTAGTCGCGAATAACAGTTTACAAGCTAGACATGGAAGGACAAACCATAAGTGGAACACACTCTGTGAAAGCAAACATGAGCAGTGGGACAGAACTTTGATTAGTTTTCACTTTTCATTTACAAAAGTGAATGAACAGTCATTGAGATACTTTAAGTGAAGTACGGAATAAGGTATAATATGTCTGTGATGTGCCTTTCTTTTTATCAAACTTGGAATGGGCTGGAAAGCACTGCTGTAACATAAGAGCCTGTGTTTTCAAAACCAATGAAGCGGGACCTTTGAAATTTTCACAGGAATTAAAAAAAATAGGCGGGCTTTCTAAATATGTCAACATAATTTAGTATAAAACTTTATTTAAGTAATTATTCTGTGGTCTATATATCAGAGGGACATTTTTTTCTGGGACACGCTGTATATGGTTGCCTACCAGTGAAAGCCAACTGTTCTTGTTCAGTTAACGAATAAGTGGAATCCACATCCGATGTTGGAGTTCCTGCAGAGGCGTCCGAACCGACCGCTCTTTTGAACACTTGCGCGGCTGTGCCTTTCCAATTGGTCTTGTATATCTGCGAGTTAAATCATACGGTAGAATCAAGTGTCGAAAATTATAATTAAAGGCAAGGTCTACCCTGACGTCAAGTTGGTTTAATAAAAGCAGAACAATGAGAGAAACATATTAATGAAAGTTTGGCGAAAATCCACCAAAGAATAGCAGAGTTGGGACATTTCAAAGTTTTAATTTTGTGACGTCACATAGCAGCTCCTCAAATTGACACTTTTTATTGGTTCATGATAATTGATTTTTTTCATAGAAACATGTATGAAATAATGTTTCTAATTATATATATTGAACGCACAGGTAACGTCATTTTCAATTTTCTGAGAAAATGACACTTTATCGAATTTTTATTACATGACAAAGGGGTAGTTGCTCGCATGTGACGTCACAAATTTAAAACTTGAAAAATTCATAACTCTCTTATTCCTTGATGGATTTTCGCCAAACTTTCGTTGATTTGTTTCTCTCATTGTTCTGTTTTTTTTTTTATTAAAACCAACTTGACCGTCAGGATGGACCTTGCCTTTAAACTGTGAAAACTAGGACGTTGGCCAATATTATATTATGGTGTTGAATTGAACAGGGGTGGCCGCCGTATTGTTGTCGAATTAATGAAAATTACGGGGATTTGAGTATTTTCCGAAAATTTCGCCCCCTTAAATGCATCGTATAGCAATACTCAAATTTAAAGATTGATTCCAGGATTTGCAAGTCCATCACTTCCCTTCAGTTTCAATACCAAATGGTAGTTTAGTACTAACAAATGGTGTGTTGAAAGTTTGAGATCCATACGTCACGAATTTGTTTTTTTATGCGAAAAACTAATAAAGATATGCTACCAGAATATTATTCTTTCCGCGAGTTTAAATTTTGCTCAAATTGCGGATCACGGTTCGCATGACTAGCGGAGCACACTGATTGGTTAAACGGCTAAACTCCGCGCGACCTTCGGCTAACGGCTGGTCGGGCAATTTTGGAACTAACGGAACGGCCCGTGCACGTTAACTTCACGGTGTAAATTTTGAAGTTTAAATGTCCAGATTTTCACCAAAACTACATATTCTACCCAAAGGTTATATGATAGGTGTTTATTTATAATCTTCACATTGTGAACGATTTGAGCTGATTTAAATCATTTTGCCGTTTTCTGGCGTGCAAATCCCGTACTCTGTCTTTAAGAAATGTGAGCTACATGATTCCCCATGCTACTATAGTGTCTCTGATAAGGTCTAAAAATGAAGCCCTGAAAGAATTGCAGTTCAAAATGATCATTAAGTGCTTTCAAAAAGTAAATATCATTGAGAGACCATTCCAGTTTTTCCCATACACTGCCGTGTTGTAGAATTTTCATCGGCTGAGAATAATTCATCTGCCAAATTTTTATCTGTACATATTTACAAGTGACAGCATAATTGTCTGAACTTTTGTGTTTTAGGGTGTTTATTTGTCCATTGACACACTGTCAGATAATTATGTCACATAGCAAAGTTTTACAATTTTTAAACGGGTCTTCCACAATGTCATATAGTGTCTTTAAACTTTCACTGATGTAATTTTGCCTGTTATTTGTCCACGAATTTGGCCAATCATTTTTTTTTTTTGGGGGGGGGCCAAAAATGTTTTTTTTTTCCATCCGCCAAATTTCCGACCACCCCCCCGCCCACTGAGCGACTTTTCGGCTGTTTTTTGGCGCGAATTTGGGCGTGAATTTTTTTTGAGGCGGCCAATATTTTCCGACGAATTTCGCCCCCCCCGCTACATTTTACTGCGACATCGCCCCTGGAATTTAACACTCTATGTGTTAAAGCCACTGGCTAACATTGTGGAGTTTCAAGTTAACAAATTGTTAAACTTTGATATGTGAGCTACATAGTAGTGTTCAAATGGACAAATAAACACCCTAGAATACGAAAATTTGGAAAGTTACGCAGTCACTGGCATGGTATGCATGAATAAGCATTTAGTACTCCACCCGACTAGAAATTAGTCAGAACTACACACAGTAAGTCTAAGGGAGGAAACGAGCCGGTGAATCTGGTCAGCTTGAATGCTTGTAGATTTTCATTCGTTTAAAGCACTAAATCATCACTTTGAAGTAAAATTTGTTCAGGGCTTCAGTTTTAGACCTTACCAAAGACACTTATAGAGCATGGAAGATTATGTAGCTCACAGTTATTCAACTCTGGTAAATGTTAGCCTGTGGCTTTAAATGAAAGATCCGCCCTTGTAAACTCACCTCTAGGAATTCGTTGAATTCTATCGTCCCATTCTTGTCTCGGTCTACTTCCTCAATTATATCTCTCAACTTGTATCCAGGGATGTCCTCTCCCAAAGACTTCATGACCGATCCTATCTCCGACGAGGTGATGTGACCGTTGGCATCAGGATCAAACTAAAGAGGATACAAAACAATCGGTATGCTTTCACTGTCTTGTTAGTGTGATACCAATACCCCCCCCCCCTGCATAATTACGCATTCACTTGAAATGTATAAGAACCCTTCCCCCTTTCAGGGAGAAGGAGCCAGCAACTAACAGGCATAAGTTAAGAAAAAAATTACATTGTGAGTATTGCGAGAATTATAGGTAGCATGTGATAAAGAAACGGCCGAAATAAGGGGTACTGTGTGATACTCCCGCTCAGCAACGCCCTATAAAATTAGTTAATTTTGTGTTAATTTACGTTCTTTGGCAAGTTTATCCCGGGAAAATGCATGACTACCGCTGGAGGGGAGGCTTTGTCGATCAAACAGTGCCTACATTACTACATGCACGACTATACACACGATGTCGGGTGGCATGCATCGGTCACCGTGTGATGGGTTTATCGTTTCATGTCCAGCTCCAGACCTCTGTGCACTGTGCGATCTGATTGGGTTTGGCAAGAAGTCAAAATTTGTTCTTAAACTATATGCCTGTTAAATTAGCTGCTCCTTCTCCTCTTTAGAGGATTTAACACAAGATTGGGTAGTCCCACTGGAGGTAACACCTCCGGGGGGGGGGGTACTCAGATTTGGTTCCGACGAGGGGGTGTCGCGCGCTAGTAAAAAAAAAAAATAAACCGCCGACTACTTTTTTCAGCGGTCATTTGGTGGAAAATGGTACCGTATTATTAAGTTTTTTATTGAGTAAAATGGCATTTTTTTGTCATTTAGCGATGAAATAGAGGAAAAATATCTAGATTAAATCGTAAAATTTCAAAAAATCATTGACCAAGTTTAAGGATTTTCCCCCTCAAGAAACCATACCGCATGGTTTAGAGGATTTTTGCGAAAAAGTCACCTGATAAGCGGCACAGTCTCCTGTACTTTACTAGGCAATACCCACCCCACCCCGATAAAACTATCACTGTAGAATTAATAACACATCACACACACACACACACACACACACATTATACACACCACACACACACACACACAGACACATACACAACCACACACATCACACCACATACACACACAAACACACCCCCACACACACCCACCACATCACACATCTGGGCATTCATTCGCACTCACAACGCACACAACCGACACGACACGCAAAACACACACAGCACCAGCAAAACACACACACACACAACAACACACACACACACACATCAGTACAAAGTCATAGGCCTACATAAAAACCGATACATACACAAATATTTTTTTCAGTCATCTTTATTTCTGATTCCATAAAAAGAAAATTTGCAAACATAATTACGCATTCACTTGAAATGTGTTTAAAAGACACAGATTTGTTACTCTTGTTTCCACTGAAATGTACCAATCATCTATTAAATTGTAATACAAAAATAAGAAAATAATCTTACACATCAAATTGATACTGTGAAAACACATGATTAACCATACTGAACAAGAAGAATGCTTTTACGGAATCTATTGATTAAAAAAATGACCACAACCCATCTCTATCCATCCATATCCACATACACATACCAAGCTAAACATAATTTAAAAAACCAACCAAACATAGACACCTACCCTCTACTTCAAGGGCGCCGGAAGCGGGGGCAGAGGAGACACTTGCCCCCCCCCCAATAAAATGTTGGGGGCAAAACGAGTTTTGCCCTCCCCCTCCCCTATGTGCCCCCTGAAAGGTAAAGAATAATTAATCAATTATGTAAAGACCAAAATGAATAATAAAGGCACTTTTTCTTGTCTAAAAATTTTCAATGTCATAACTGAAAAATGCAAAATTTTCGCCCCTGATGGGGCACTTACACCTTTAAGTAAATATAGTATATAGATGGTAGTCTTGTGCCTTTGGACAAGTGTGCCCGTACGTTCATGAGAAATGAAAATTTACGATGATTCTGAGCTCTCGATCGCGTCGTTCGCACGTATAAATGTGTATAAACAGGTGCGGTTCTACGGGGGGGGGGGAATGCGCTTTGGGGGCTTGAGGGGCTTGATCCCTCCCCCCAAAAAAGTCCTTTTTATTTGCGTATTTTCAAAAAGTACCTACCGTGGGTTCCGCCTCCCATACCCTTCCCCACCCCCTGGTAAGTATGAATACCCTATTACAGTTTTACACATACGTCGTGTATATCTTTTTGAAATCCTAAATCTTCATAAAATATACAAGATATTTAATTACCTTGACTAGAAAACACGTCTTTTCAATGCTTTTTTTTGTGAAAACAAATCCTACCGTGGGAGGGGATATCCCCCTCCCACAGCCTCGCCTGCTCGGCGCGCATCGCTCCGTCGTCATACGAAACCCAATTACAGTTTGTCCACAAACTTTCTTACATCTTTTTGAAAACTGACTATAATCTCTAATAATTTTCATCAAAATTTAATACAGTATATACCTTTAAAATAGGTGTTTACCATGCCTAGAATAACGTCTTTAAAGTCGTATTCTGAAAAAAAATTCTGCCGTGCGAGGGGGGTCCTCCCACATCCCCCTCCCCCCCCCCCCCGGCTCGGTTGCTTCGTTGCAAGTATGACTACCCAAACCCTAATCTTCATGGAATATACCATTAAAATATGTATTTATCATGTCTAGAATCACGTCTTTTCTATGCGTATTTTCAAAAAGTTCTTACCGTGGGTGGAGGTAGGCTATCCCTCTCCCACCCCAGGTCGCTTCGTTTCCTCGCAAGTTTGACTACCCAATTACAGTTTTTCATATACTTCCTGTGCATGTTTGTTGAAAACCTGACTACAATCCCTAATAATCTTCATACCTTCAAAATATGTGTTCACCATGTCTAGAATCACGTCTTTTCTATTCGTATTTTCAAAAAGTTCCCATATACCGTGGGAGGGAGTATCCTCCTTCCCACACCCTCTCCCACTTGATCGCTTGTTTGCTTCCTCGCATGTTTCCGTCAAGCCCTCAGTAGCCCCCTAAAATTTACGCTCTAGAACCGCGCCTGTGTATAAAATAAATGTTTCTGAAAGGATATTGCATGACAAAATGTGACTTCTGTTATTTTGAGTCAATAATAGCGTAATACAAAATTTAATTGATTAGACGTGAAAATTTGTATACATTCTGAAGCGCTCGCTAGCACTCAGTAAATGAATAGTTTTCATAAGTTATGATCATAGTTCTTCGCGGTGAATTTTTACTATAATAAATTCCCTAGAAATTTGTTTTTAAATGCCCTATAAACGCGTTGGAGGGGGGGGGGTATCCCTCTCCCACACCTTCCCTCAGCTCGATCGCTTCGCTCCCTCGCCGAGGATCCCACACTATCACATAAATGTGCCCCGTCGAGATTTTGACCCCCCCCCAAAAAAAAAAAATCAAAGTGTTCCGGCGCGCCTGCTCCCCTTTTCCCACTAAATTATCCACCCATGCCTACGATCTTTTCCTCCCCCACTACCCACTCTCACTTATCTTCCAACACCATACCTAAAGCCACCGCACACTTACACGAACTTTTGTCTGTACGACTGCACCGACTGGATCCGAAATAAAAAAACAAGCTTATATTATTCGTACACAATTCAGCGTGCTATCGACAATAAAGCTTTGGTTTTTTTTATTTCGGATCCAAGTCGGTGCAGTCGTCACGACAAAATTCGTGTAGTTGCGGGTGCCTTTACACTTACCTTCCCTATACAGCCCCTAGATATTCCACACATAGACCCACACCATAGACACATACACCATCCATCCTTCCCCAACACACACATACACACACACCAACACACACACGTACACACACACACACACACACACACACACACACACACACACACACAGCACACACACACACACACACACACACACACACACACACACACACACACACACACACCACACACACGTACACACACACACACACACACACACACACACACACCACACACACACACACACACACACACACACCACACACACACACACACACACACACACACACACACACACGACACACACACATACCGACAAGAGCTACATGTGGGGGTGTTCCTGTATGTGCAGTGTGGGTTTTCCATAATAGGTATAAAAACACATAGTAAGTGTATGATTTTACCGCCCACAATTGCCGAAATACGCCCACATATGTAACCTCATACTTAAAACATACACCACAATGTACCTCCTGCACGCCCGCAACATACGATAGACACACAACACATCAAAAGACTACCACATCATTATGGGAGTAAAAAATAAAAAAAACGGCTCACTTTAGCACGCCCACTGTGTTGTTTTAAACCGTTTTAAAATGTTTCATATTCTGGGGGTACCCCCACAATGCGAAATACGCCCACAATGTAACCTCGATACTAAACATACACCCACAGATGTACCTCCTGCATACTCACACACACGGACACATATACACATACACTTATATACGCACCGTAAATTTATATTATTCAAGCGAGTGGGAGAAAGAGAGTTAACGGTTAAAGGGCAGTGACATGATTGACAGAAACAAAAAATGCCTCTTGAACCAAATTGGTTGATAAAGATATATCAATGATACACCAGCTGGATGTATATCCTGGTCTGGAATATTTATTTGAATTTGTTTACTTACCCGAATCAAGCAGTGAACACCATATTCTCTGCCCCGATAAAAATACGTCCATAGAACCCTACACAACAGATTTGATCTTTCACAAGGTATACAGATGGAATTATTTTAGATCGAGCCAACTTTGACTACCAAATTTCACATAAGAATCCTTGCACAGTTTACTTGATTCTACAATAGTTTCACCCCAAGTTGAAGACAATCTTTAATTCCCATCAAAACCATTATGTCACAATAATGACACAGCAACACAATTTTTTCCGGTGGGAGGGGGGGCATCTAATGTGTCAGAGACTCATTTCTTCCTTAAAACGGTACTGCAGTAATGCTCCAAAATTTTTAAGAACCCTTCCCCCTTTCAGGTATTAAGGAAGAAGGAGCCAGCAACTAACAGGCATTGAGTTCTTGCACCAAACAGATCACACGTGCACTAGTCTGGAACTGACCATGCGTGACAGATGCATGTCACCCGACGTGTGTTGTCGCGCGCGTGGTAATGTATGCACTGTTTGAATCGATAAGCTCCTCCCCTATAGCTGTTTCTGCAAGTTTTATCCCGGATAAAACTTGCAAAGACGTAAATTAACACAAATTAACTAATTTATTAGGCCTTGCTGAGGGTGAGTTTCACACAGTACCCCTTATTTAGGCTGTCTTTATCACCATGTAACATAATTCTAACAATACTCACAATTCGATGTAATAGATTTTTCATTTGTCTCTCTCTGTATTTTCGATCGCAACTGCAGATCTATAATTTTAAAATAAAAATTATAGATCTGCATGTGCGATCTAAAATACAGAGAGAAGACAAATGAAAAAACTATTACATCGATATTTTTCACCTCTTGAATAATCCTTTCATTAATAATCATAATAAAAATGTCCGCCTTGGACTATTTAACATAACAATGTCAGAACTGTGATCCTTGTATTTGTTTAACTTGTTTTGTTGTGCAATGCCGGTAACCAGCGATAGCTCGTGGTATGTCGCAGCCCGGATAGCTGTAGACGACGGGTTCGAAAACCTGGTTCATTTTTTCTGACATGTTTGTTAAAATTAAGATCTGCAGTTGCGATCTAATACAGAGAGAGACAAATGAAAAATCTATTACATCGAATGTTTCGCCTCTCTGAATAATCCCTTTCATTTAATAATACTCACAATGTCATTTTTTTCTTAACTTATGCCTGTTAGTTGCTGGCTCCTTCTCCCTTTAAACACATGAATGGGGGTAGTCCTCAACTTGGGGTAAAACTATTCTAGAATCAAGTAAACTGTGTAAGGAGTCTACTGTGAAAATGCATGTGGTAATCAAAAAATTGACTAATTTTAAAATAACTTCCATCAGTATTCCTTGTGATGCTGTATGTTGCTTTACATGCGATTAATTTCTCTCGGGGCACGATAGAAATAAAATGCTGGTATGTTCATGCTTGATTGTCATTAAGTAAATAAATTCAAGACAAATCCTTCCAGCCAGGAGATACATTCCTGCAAGGTTATAGACTGCTATATCTTTAAAACAGTTTGGTTCGAGAGGCACTCTTTTATTTCTCCCAATCATGTCACTACCCATTTCTAGACACCTGAAATTATGTATTTTGTCAAGACCCAAAAGCCTACAGTCTTTGTAGCGAGTAATATGCTGATGTCGAAAGCACACAAATCAAGATGATGTACATTCGTGGATAGCTCATGCATCACCCCAATCGTTCGCCAATAATAATTCATTCATTCATTCATAATACATTTATTTTCTTCCATTTAAATTCATGAAAACAAAATAAAATACATGATATGACAAAAAATAAATGCCGAGGTATTATCATCATCATCATCATTATTATCATTATTATTATTATTATTATTATTATTATTATTATTATTATTATTATTATTATTATTATTATTATTATTATTATTATTATTATTATTATTATTATTATTATATTATTAGTAGTAGTAGTAGTAGTAGTAGTAGTAGTAGTAGTAGTAGTAGTA
>JZLH01S0051787.1:0-15512 GCA_001188425.1 Eucidaris tribuloides | reverse complement strand
TTAAAAGATGCAAATATGTATACATATACACACACAAATACAAACACACACAAGGCCTTGCAAATTTGGGAGAAAAGTCTATATTAATTTCTCATTAAAAATCAGAGGAGTTTGAATTATTTCATTTGAATAGTTAATTAATCTAATAATTAAAATTTTCTGCTACACAGATTTTCAGTACACACCACTGACATGATTTTTCATTCTTTTACCACATACGAATAATTTCATATTTCTTGCAAGACCTTTCTAAAACTACATTTCCTTTTCTACACAGATAGTTCCATTTACACAATTCTTCCCACTGATTAAAAATATACATCATTAATAATACATAGTATTTCATTGTCATTTATAGAATTTAAAATTGTTCATGAGAAGCAAATTAACAATTATAAAAAATGCTCAGCTTGTTGAAGAAACTATAAAAGCCAACAGACAATATAGGAAGCTGAAAATTGTACAATCAAGCAGATACATGTACAGAAATTTACATAGAATTTGAATGCATTAACATTCACCAAACTAATTTGCACAATTATAACACATTACTACAAAATATTACAAAAACGTGTCACGCAATATATAATTTACATATTAAACCCCATATTGTCAGAACAATGTATGGTTCAACCACACAGGTGGCCATAACTTCTAAATATGACCTTAAAATTTACAATATCACACATTCTTAATCATCATCAACTTTTATGGCTTCAAGCCATCTACCAGTATGTGTAATTCTCAATTTGTCGTCATTAGAATTTCAAACAAATACACATGTACAAAGTGAACACATGAAAAACTAAAATGTCTGCATATAAACATCTATATACTGCCAACGAATAGCACTTGAAATTAATGGTAAAGAACGCAATGCATATATACGTTTAGAACGGAACACTAAATGAGAACACATTAAAACAAATTGTACAACAGAATTAAGACAGGTTATTTTGAAATTGATAACCAATGATTGCATACATTTGCATCAATGTAAATAGAACACAATGAAAATAAATAAAAGGACAATCATGTGTATAACTGACATATCAACAGATGAAAATGTGAAATTTACAATGTATTGAAACTGGAAATACACATTCAACATGTTCGCAAGATACAAGAACACACATATGAAATGTATGTTGTAACTTGCATGGCAGCACTTGCGTGTAGATATAAACGCCAAATCAATTGCTGAATAATTTACTTCCGAATATGTGCACTGATATTTGTGTTGTTGGTTCAGTAGTGTTTAATTGCATTTGTTTCCTTGTCCAAAATCACACCGACACAACCTTACTAAAACATCACCAATACATCTAAATTCCACAGGTTGTGTAATGTGAGAAATTTCAGGTATTTCGCATTTTTCCATAAATGTTTTCTATTAATGTTGTCCAGAACAACATATCTAGCATCCATAAAGATGTGTTATTCCAATGTAAAAGTAACATGATGATAAGCTATGATCTACGGCCACACTTATCCCCCACTCTGCTCAATAAGCCAGTTTGGAGTAAGTCCATGGATTGATAGACCTCATAATACCATAGACGACTGGATAGCTCTTCTATAGAGAGGCATTTCATGGCTGGAATGTTGGCTTTTGTCGCATTTTGTTCAGAAGAATACCTTCACCTGTCACATTCCTAAATATGCATCTCATGCATGCATAATCTATCACCTAGCTTTCACATTCAACATCCAGTTTTTCAAATGTCTGCTTGCACAAGCATCATACGAGTGACCTTTCTTCTGCACATGTGCTGTACATGCTCAAACTGAAATTATGAACTGGCTTATTTTACATCAAAGTCAAATTTGGGGGAGAATGGGTAGAAATAAATTAAATCAATAAATACCAATGTACATCAAGGACCAACAATGATTGTTTTTGCAATCAAATATGACACATTCAAAGACCACCTAGTATATATGCAGTATATATAAATAACGGTACCTCTCTAAATATGCAGCATTAGAATGAACTAGTTCAGATGTGGCATGAACTTTGAAGTTGATGATTTAGAATAATAGGAAACAGTGGCCATATTTTCGAATCAAGAAAGAAAATACTTTATGAAGATATTTTCTGCATTCATATAATTCTGACAATCTCTAAAACTTGAAATAAAGTAAAATACACAAGTTGACTTGCCAAACTTATGTTCCATAGATGAAGTACCCACACATTAATTTACAATTTTTACACTCGCCACCACTCTTCATGTTAAATTAATCTTTTGCATTAAGCGGCAATAGGAGAGGGAAAAAACAGACATGGTAAACAAACAAAACACACACAAACCCCTAAAACACACAACTAAAAAAAAATCACACATTTCAGTTTGCATTTTCCACTAAATTGCTTTGTTTGTCTTTTTTTTTTTTACATAAATTACAACTACATAAAACATGACACCCAAATGATACATTTGAGTGACAACATGTCACTATAATATGCACTCTTTGCAATGATAATTTCCTTGTTGTACATGATACATAGTAAAAAACGCCCATGAGATTATGGTATTATTCATACAGCGGTAGTCATATTTTTGTTTCAGTTTTAAAGTGTCAAACTACGGTACCAAGCACCGGTAATTACATTTGCAGCTTTCTCAACAAATTGCATCAGATTTTGTTAAAATGATCACTCGTCAAATCGAGTGTTCTGAGATATAAAAAATTTGGTCCTTGTTTATTGTAAAAATATCCTTTTTTTCCTCCACAAGCATATGCTGCGGATAATTACTGTCATAAAATACAGAAAGGTATGTATAGCAAAAATGGTATCATTAGTTGCATGCCCTGAAGTGATTAACAGAAAGAAAAGAATAGTACATCTGTAGAGGTGAATACAATTAACACTGATTGAATCTCAATATTACACTGTAGATTTATCCTACAGGAGATGATTATATCAACTGCATCACTATTCTACTGGTCTGCGATGAAAAATGTGAGAATATCAATGATTAAGCATTGAACAAATCTATTTCACACTGACATAACTGTGAATCTTTGTGAGATATATCATTCAGAAAAATGAACACAGAGATTGATGATGAAGTTCAACACGGGTAAAAAAAAATCTAATTCTATTTCTACTCTCGTGAGAAAAAACGTATGTAAATTTCAGTAATAGTATTTGCGGTAATTCTGCAGCTATCATACCCATTTTTGGTAAGGACCTGTTACAGTTGTGAATGCATATGATGCCAAAGTTACCGTGGTATTGGTGAACGGGGTAACGGCACACTTTGTTGGGACTTTTGGGATGTTCGCCTCGGATTTCTTCTTTTTCTCCGCGACTTCCTTGCTGGAATCATCGGTCGACACGGGACGTTTTCGCTTCCCCTTCCCGGACGGGGTTCCCGGGGAGTCCGATCTGTCCTGTTCCAGGGAACGTGCTGCCATTTTCTTTTCGTACAGCTCGAGTCCGTGATTGCGGTATCTCATTCGCTTGTGCTGGTAAAAGACGAGGCTGATTCGTGTCGGTTGTTGTCGGCACGGGTTCAGCAGGGACGTCGTCGCATGAAGCTCACGCTTGGCGCATTCAAACAGAACCGATCCATGGGTTAGGGCTATGGCCACACCACCGATGGTGGGGTCGTGGAAGCATTTCTCACTATCAGAGAAATATTCTTCCTCAGTCCTGGCTGGTGGGGGCGTATTGGCCGGGTCTTGAAGGCTGACACTATGCACAATTGCAGGTTTAGCGTCTTTGGACATTCTCTCTACAGAATGAGGATTTGAAGTTCTATCAGAATGGTGATGCACATCACCTTTGCTCTTTGTGGATTTTTCTTTACTTTCACTGCCCCTAAAGTGGGAATGGACAGGCTTAGTACTACTAGGTGTGTCATCTCTAAACAAATAGGGATCTCGAGGGTCTCCCGGCTTGATTGATTTATCGACAGAGGTGGCTCCTTGGGCTGATCGACTCGATTCACTGGGATGGTGTGATTGCTGTTGGTGATGATGATGGTGTGAAGGGCTAGGCTCTGGTTTAGGACTATCTTGGAATATCGGCGGCCTCCATATACCATCCTTGTGACTTGAGGAATGTGAGCCTGCCTGCGAGGGCGCTGTTGTCGTCGCCGCGGTTGAAGAGGGCGGCGGCTGATGTCGGGACTGGCTCAAGTGAGGATGATGCGCATCTTGCCGAAGACCGTTGATTGTCGGTGAAGGGAACTTGGCCGTGTCTGCAGGTGGGTGAGGCGTGGGTAACCCCTCCCTTCCGTGTTCCCTAGAGTGGGGCGAGACGACGTGCGGACTGTGAAACGGGCTGTAGTATCCATCCAGACGGGGTTTGTTGAGGATGTTGTTGAGCTGAGCCGGATCGGGCTTGATGTCGGGATACTGCGGAAACTGCATGAATGGATTTGACGACTGTCCCATGTAGGGATCCTGGCCGAATGGAGCGACAAACCTCGCCATGGCCGCGGGATTGTTTTGCAGTTGTTCCCTGATCATGATGTCGGCCATAGCCGGGTGGACGTAGCCAGGTGGCAGGAACCGGGAGTAATGTGCGTACATGTGAGCCAAATCTGGAGGTAGGCTGCCACCCTGCGCCAGCATGTCGCGGTGGAGACCGTTCATCACCATGGGGTGCAGGCCGTGCGATTCCGGCCGCATGGCCATCAGCCCAGTCGACACGTCCATCCCCGGCCACTGTCCCCGCAACGCTTCCAGGTTCTGTTGGTAGTGCGGCCACATCTGCATGGCCTGGGGGTTGTTGACATGTGGCGGGACCGGTTGCTCCACCTTGGGCGTGGCGCGTGCACTTGCCATCTCTCTCTGCGCTGCAGCACGCTTTTCATTTTCCCGTTCTCTCTCCCGCTCTTTTTCTCTCTCCTTTTCTCTCTCGCGTTCCTTCTCACGTTCCAATTCCTTGGCGTGATTCTGGGCTGCTTGAGCCGCCGCGGCAGAAGCGGCTTGGGCTGCCGCCGCCTTGGCCCTGCCGGGACTTGAGTTACTGCTGGAGTTCCTTGATTTCATGGCCCCCTTGGGGATGACGGGATCTCCCCCGTGTAGACGCATTTTGTGCCGGTAGTGGGTCAGAACTTCTATGGTGCCATTGCGCACTTTGTCTTGCTGTCCCTCGGCACTGCCGAATTCATCAGTACTATCCAGGTAATACAACGGTAGGACATGAAGCTGCTCATCACCAGGGGAGGGCCTCTTATTGCGAATGTCATCTTTGGTTAAGGTCACCACCTAGTAAAAAAACACACATAATGAAACCAACATAAGTATCTTAATACTTTACAATCACCTAGTATTATCTAATTTATATCAAAACTTGTACACTTTTCACCAATCCAACCTTTCTCAATGTGGCGACATATGCTACTGAGCCATTTGAAATCAATTATACTTGTTCATCATAGTAATAAACTTTGAAACTTGTTCTGTTTTTACACTTAGCCCAATGGAACCTTACACATTCAAACATGCTGTCGAATTCAAGCTTAATATGTGTAACTGGTTGATATGTACAGATTTGTATGTCAACAATGCTTACAATACACAATGATGACAACAGAAATATATCGGCAAGTTGACCATGCAAGATAACTGTCACATAAGAGTGTGCTAAATCTGTTTTGTTGCTAGTTCAGCTTCATTATATTTCAGATGTTTCTTTTTTTTTTAAATATTAAACCCCTTGGGGACGATGGGCTTGTATAGAAGCCCAGTACATCTCACATTCAGAGACAAAATGCATCCACAAAAGCCCCCAAAACATGCCAAACCTTTCATATAAAGTGAGGTTATAGTGCTTGCATATGGTTGCATCCCACTAAGTACAAATTTTCACCACTGAAATTGTAGAAACTTGCCTCTGTTTGTGAGACCTACTTGGCTTCTGTACAAGCCCACGGTCCCCAAGGGGTTAATATATAATTGGTGTTTGTGTTATGAAAATGTCATTATCATCACCAAGCCTGATTGTAGTGTTCTGGATGAAGTTGGTGTTATCACAACAGTTTCTGTGTCCAAGATATTTGCAATTTTGCCAAGTTATGAATTTAATATAGAATGCATTTGTATGATTTTAATAACTGTAGAAGAAAAAAAAAGATGGAGGAACAGAAAGAGGAGGAGGGAGGAGGGAGGAGGGAGGAGGGAGGAGGGAGGAGGAGGAGGAGGAGGAGGAGGAGGAGGAGGAGGAGGAGGAGCCTCTAAGACTTGCAGCTTCACCCAATCAGGCCACTTACCACTGTACAACCATTGTTCATGTTGTGCTGGTCTCGGTGGGCATGGGCACAGAAGTCCATACAGGCTGTGACGCCACTGAAGGGCCTGCCCTCCTGGTTGCCAAGACGACACTCCATGGCCTCGTTCTCAAAGGCCACCTGGTTGCTGTAGGAGTCGGGAGCTAGCCTCCGGTAGAGAGGGGCCAGGTCAGTAGCCAGGCTCTGGAACCGGTCCTGTAACTTCTCCTCCTGCACAGATACAAATGAATTGTTGCAGAAAGGTAAGTACTCTTTAGTAGGGAAAAAATCACTGAAATTGAAATTCAAATTCAATGATTTATTGTCCATCAAGGATATATGTTTTGTTTACATGGATACAATATCAATACAATGACATAAAATCATACCAAAAAAATACTCAGTTACAGCATATGAATTGAACATAGATATTACAATATAAATTTCATTCATAAAAACAATAATGTGTGATAGTGATGGCAGTTATCATTATTATTATTATTATTATTATTATTATCATTATTATTATCATTATCATTATTATTATCATTATTATCATTATCATTATTATTATCATTATCATTATTATTATCATTATTATTATTATCATTATCATTATTATCATCATTATTATTATCATTATTACTATTATCATCATCATCATCATCATCATCATCATTATTCCTGTTCTAACAGGACCTAGACCCAGTCGGACATAGAGGTGATGATTTTTTACATTCTCTTTACAGATTAAACTGGACTCAGGCACGGACAGCGCCACTGTGTCTGAGAAGTCAATTTTATGTGATGTTCTGACAACTGTTCAAATCTTTATCTTGCTACCAGACCAAGAAATCAAGCATGTGTTTTAGCAAAAGTAATGAAAATCAAAGCTTCACTGCTTGAAATGGGGAAAATATGCACATGTTCCATATGTATTTTGGGATATCTATGGTTCCAAAATATGTCACTTTCCAAAATTAATTATACCTCCAGAAATCTTAACACTGTTAGAGATTGTATTCATGATTTGCATACCCCGAAATGAGCTCAATCCAGGAAAAGGACTAAAACCATTCACAATGTAACCATTCACACTTATCTAAACCTCTCACAAAACCTTGTGGCAGAAAAGCCAGTTTAGTGAAAAACTGAAAATAATTACTATTAAACCGCGATTTGAATTAATGATTAGTTTATAGATTTGAATTTACGTGACCATTACACTACATGGAGGCTGGTTGCCAGATGGCATTCTTGACATATTACTTGCTAATCAAAGCTTATACTGGGTCAGAAACAAATATAGGTAAAGCTGGACCAGTGTTAAAGATTGTGTCAGGGATGTGCAAGTTCATTACTTCCCTTCATTATCAATACCAAACGGTAGTTAGTTTACAAATGGTGTGTTGAAAGTCTGAGATCCATACGTCATGAATTTGTTGTTTAATGAGAAAAACTAATAACGACATGTTACCAGAATGTTGTTCTTTCCGTGAGTTTCAATTTTGCTCAAACTGCGAATCGCGGTTACGGTGTACCGTCGCAAGACCAGCGGAGCGCACAGTGATTGGTTAAACGGCTAACCCCCGCGCCACCATTGGCTAACGGCTGATCGGACAATTTTGGAACGGCACGTGCACGTTTGACGTCGCAGATTTTTTGAAATTGCTCCTGAGTAATTTGAAAAAGGATGACGTTTAACCATCCAGATTTTCACCAAAACTCAATATTTTACCCCAAGTCTCTATGAGAGGTGTTTATCTATATTAATCTTCACATTGGATATGATTTCAGCTGATTTCATTCATATAGATGTTTTTTGACGTGCAAATCATTGACACAATCTCAAAATGGTCTCAGCAACGCAGAAATAGGTAAATTCTTCACAATTAGCAGGTGAAAGCTACAGACAGTGCCTGAAATCCAGAATATGCTGCTCAAGCAACTTGAGAAAATGACCTCGGTTTATAGTTCACATTTTGAAAACTAGGGACTGTATGGCTCCCAAATTTTGTAAACACTATTTTTACCCATCTTTCTTCCATTGGATCAAATCTGAACAAAAACAGTACCCTCTGCAAATCATGAAATCTGTCTTTGAAATATAAAGTATAATGGGTATACTTGTATCTACCACTGTTGTAGACAACACTTTTCTCCAAAATGCTTCTGTAAGATGTTATAGCTGCACTCTAAAGTTTCAGAATGTGGCGTTGTTCTGGCCAAGTTAAAGACAGAGTACGGGATTTGCACGTCAGAAAACCAAAATGAATTAAATCAGCTCAAATCGTTCACAATGTGAAGATTAGTATAAATAAACACCTGTCATAGAACCTTTGGGTAAAATATAAGTAGTTTTGGTGAAGATCTGGACATTTAAACTTCCAAATTTACAGTGACGTTAACGTGCATGGGACGTTTCAAAATTGTCTGATCAGCCGTAAGCCAAAATTTGCACGGAGGTTAGCCGTTTAACCAATCAGTGTGCTACGCTGGTCATGCGAACGTACACATAACCGTGATTCCCAATTTGAGTAAAATTTAAATTCGCGGACAGAACAATATTCTGGTAGCGTATTGTTATTAGCTTTTCTCATAGAACAACAAATTCATGACATATGGATCTCAAACGATCAACACACCATTTGCAAGTACTAAACTAACGTTTGGTATTCATAATGAAGGGAAGTAATGGACTTGCAAATCCCAAACTCAATCTTCAAGAATCAGAATCCTGTATTACATACCACGTCAGGATTGGACTCCAGCAGCTTGAATTTTCGCGGTGTCCTGCTCCGTGCAAACTTGCATGTGTTGTAGTACATAGACCAGGAGCAGCCAAAAGAAAAGGACGCCACCACATGTGTCTGGGCTGAACCCTTGGCAGGCACAGGTTTTACTGGAGTAAATAAACAAACAAAATTGAACAGTTAAAGGTAAATGGCATGATCAGGGGTAGTCCTCAACTTGGGATAAATTAAAGGTTAGTGACGTGATTGGGAACGCTTGAAAATGCCTCAAGAACCAAATGAGTTGAAATATACACCAACTATACACTAGCAGGAGTGGATCTCCCACCTGGGAGGATTTGTCTGTAATTTGTTTACTTAAGGAGAATCAAGCATAAACATAGTAGTATCTTATTTTTTGCCGGGGACGATAAAAATAAGCCCCATAGAGGGCCACACAGCAGGTTTCATTGCTACGAGTGATGTTCACAATGTTTATTTTAGAATGAGTCAACGTTTGACTACAAGATTTTCACAGGAGAATCCTTGCATAGTTTACTTGATTCTAGAGTAGTTTTAGCCCAAGTTGAGGACTACCTCCAATCATGTTATTTACCTTAAAGGATAAATTATGCTAAATTCATGAATGAAATCATATTTTTTGCTCTATACCACTAAACAGAGCTCCAAATATGTTATTTTTTGGTGTAGATATTCTTTGTTGTTTTCTTACAGGGTTCCCAGCATTTCAAGAAAGCCAAATTCCCTGATTTTTCCCTGATGAGATCTCAAAATTCCATGATAATTATTTCAACTCATTTCCAGTTTCATCAAAGCCACTCATCCAATGGATGTTGTTTTGATATGCAACAAAATATAACGGAGTCTGACTGACTACTTTCCAATTTTGGGCCAATCAAAATTCCCTGACTTTTCCCTGATTTGAGGCATTTATATTAAATTCCCTGATTTTTCAGTGACTGGAAAAAAAGTAAAATAACTTTCCCTGACGGGCTGGGAACCCTGTCTTAGCATATATGCTTGAAAAAATTTGGAATCCAAATTAACGAAGTATTTTATTGTTTTTTAAATTTCTTATGTATTCCTACATGTTTTTTTTACTTTTTTTTTATTGTTTTCTATGAAATTTGATGGTGATATTGTTGTGACAATAAAAGCAAAAAATAATCATACATCTATGAATTCAGACTGAAAGCTCAATTTGTACTGAAATTATACATGAAATCACACTTTTGAGCAACTTTTGATCCGATATATAAGTACAAAACCATGTGTAGCTTGGAACTGCGCGCCCAGGCAGCGTGAATTTGGTCTCAAAAGGTGCACGAGATGTGATAGAAAAAAGTCACAAAATTTCAGAGCACAATCTTTTTGCCTTTAAAAATTCTTGTCGGGTGGGGATGGGCTAGTAAACAAGTCCAAAGAAAACCTACTCTTCATTAGTGCCACATCTTCTGACTGTCGG
The DNA here is from genome assembly GCA_001188425.1 of Eucidaris tribuloides. NCBI lineage: Eukaryota > Metazoa > Echinodermata > Echinoidea > Cidaroida > Cidaridae > Eucidaris > Eucidaris tribuloides. The sequence continues at coordinate 5,064 of JZLH01S0051787.1, read as the reverse complement.
CACGGCGCCATTGGGCAGAGTTGTTCTTAGTAGTTCGTAGGTGTCGTCGGCCACTGGACAGTCGACCCCATCCCACGCCGCGATGGCAATAACGATGTAGGAGGTCTCGCAGCGGTGCCCCGGCCGGTTACGCACCAACACCAGCAGCTTCTCCTCTGGACCAGATCTCCTAATGATCTGCACAGGTTGAAAATAAACAAAACAAAACAAAACACATGAGATTTGGAGTTGTAAAATTACAAAATACTTTGCAATGTGATGCTCACATCAAAATCAAGGGCATAGTCGCAACTTTCAAATGTCATTTGTTCTGTTCAATTTGCTTATTCAATCATGTGATTATGATTAGTTGACAACAAAAAGGTATAATTACAATTGCACCACTTTTACTAGGGAAGAGGACCCAATGCTATCATTGACTGTGGTAAAAGTGGCACAATTGTGATTTTTACCCTTTCATTGTTAATTAAACTTATTTCCAAATTAAAACAAGCAAATTGAACAGAACTAACAGCATTTGAAAACTAAGACTGGGCCCTTGATGTTGATGTAAGCTTCACGTCATGACAGGATTTTCTAATTGCCAGAGATGGCGCTTTTCACTTGCACATCTTTTTTTGAGACACGCTGCAAATGCAAGTTATTGTTGGTTTTCAAGTAAGAGGTAAACACAAAAGAACTTCAGAGCTAACCACCCCAAAACACTCGTAAAACCTAATGGGATTCTGAAAGATTGTATTCACGGATAACACACCCCGAAATAAATTGTCCACCAAATAAAATAAAAGCATTTATAACGTAAAGATTTACATAAATCTTCAACTCTCACAAAAGCTTTTGGGATTGAAAAGTCACTTCTTGAATATCTGATTGATGAAGTTTTAAGCAGGTGGGAGCTTCAAGCTGATGAGCTACACTGTACCACCTTAACCCTAAAAAGACTAAAAGAGGGGGCCCCAAAAGCCCCCCATTGACTTTTCACACAATAACTCCATAACGTGTGAAGCTCTTGCCTAAGACATAAGAAATTTAAAAAAATGAAATACATAAGAAATTAATTTGGATACAGCAATTCATTTTCTACAAAATTGTTGGAAATTTCATAAGGAATATTTCAGCCAAAAATGGGATTTCCAAAATTCACACTGATCATGCGATCCATGGCCAAAATTTCAGGGGGGTTGGGCCCACAGTCTTTTCAGGAATCAATATAGCCAAGTATTTTTAGGGTTAAGTGACGCCCAATTCCATCACTGTCTCTGACTTCTTCTGATGAAAGCAAGACGTAGCACAAAGAGAAGCAGACTTTGGCAATTTAAAGGACATGAGTCACTTAGTAGACACATTACCCATTTTGCAATAGGACATCCAGTGGAGCTCTTGCCTTCCTTCCCAGAGTAAACCACCTTCTCCACCCTGATCTGAGATCCTTTATATGTACTCCTACAAGAAATGAAAGAGGAAAACCAAACAAGAACACATCAGTCTATATTTAGGTCACAGTGGAAATGTAACTTCCAGATAAAAATTGGATCATAAACATATTAAAGGATAACTCCAGATAATTTTTCTGAATTGAAGCAATGAATTCAAATGGGGCCCACAAGTCCTAAAAGTAAGAGGGTTATGTATAAAAGTTGTGGCTTTACATCAATCCTGAGATGTGAGGCGGCATCAATCAGTTTGAAGCATGGAACAAATGATACAAAATGTTGACCCTTTTTTGAAAGACAACATTTTCCCCTTTGTGTGGAAAATGACTGAATGGAACCACAAATGATATGATTAGTAGCTGCAGCCCTAGTTTTTTTTTTTTTTTTTTAGGGGGGGGGGTCTTTGTATTTGCTTCCACATTTATGGAGGATAGTACAACTGCTGTCATTTTGGATCTATTACTATTGAAATGGCTTTCACATGAAATCTGGAAAAAAGGGTTAGTTTTTGTGGTTGCATTGTACCTCAAACATAGTTATTTTGTGTCTAGATTGACCCTTTAATAGGGGAAGACATGATGTATGGGGGATGGAGTGAGCTAAAAATAGAATGATACAAGGCCAATGACAGTGCCTGGGAATCCAATAAAGAACAGGGATTTGCTATGTTCGTTCAGGCAGGGGACGGACGTAAGAGGTCTTGATGTAGGAGGCACCCCCAGTTCATGAATGACGCAGATATCCAAGACGGAAACATTTCCTTGTCCGAGATTCTCCCTGCGGATTATCTGCGACAGGATTGGATTTCAAATTCAACGGCGGGACAGGAGACCTTGTCTGCCGAGAGAAGCACGATAGGTTGATGACAACAGGTTGGTAAGATAGATGTGGGAGGTAGAGGGGAGGGAGAGGATCAACATCAGGATAGGATAATGCATCTAAACATAAACTGCCATGCAAACTTTGTCCACTTTTACTGACTCTGATATGATGAGAATCTTGAAAGCCCTGAAAACTTGAAGCAGTGAAATGGGCAAGGGCGGTTACACTTTACACAAATAAAGCTCACAATTTTACTTGGAAACAAATTCCAAGCTCTGACATAAACATTTTGAATCAATTGGCTAATGTCGAGATTGTTACTGCTGTACAATCTGACAACTGATTATCCCACCTATGTATAATGTTAAACTGATTTGCAATGTCTGCAAGCTGTGCAGCTGTGCTTAAACTGAAAAATCATGTTTGAAAGTGATGTCTGCTCCTGAGGCAGTTTTGAGGTATTTTTTAACAGTTTACCCCATTTCACACCTTCAGTACCACATTCAGAATCAAAGATGTAAAACAGATGGAGTTTTGTTGCAATGGTACCGAGAGACAGGGGCATCAATCCATTTTTCGGATGGGGGGAGGGGGAAGTTAGAAAAAAGTCAAAACTTTTGGAGTGCGCTGCATACAAAATTGCAATATAAAATTTTGCATGCAAGCACCGAAAAATTGAAAATTGCGTATGTTTAGTAATATCTGAATGTTAAGTTTTATGAATTGTTCAGGTCGTCAAACTTATTGTGGGGGGGGGGTAACGCTTCCCCTCCCCCTCCCCACAGGATCGACGTCCAGGCTGAGAGAGTAAACCAGACAGGTAGGTTACCTTTTTTCCATGAGTTCTCTGATGGCAGGCAGACTGGATCCATAGCCAAGATGGGTGTAGAACGGAGCCTCGTCCATGTCATTTTCTGTAAAAGATTGATCATCACAGAAATTAACAATTATTTTCACTTCACCATCTCAAACTAGGTTGTATACTTTTCTATTGTATTTATTGCTAATGAGATGTGGGCAAGAGCTCATCCACATTTGAAGTTATGAATATCACCTCACCCCCCAAAAAATTCTTATCAAAGGAACAACAAAAGTCATAGATGTCTAAAAGTGACATGATCTAACAGGTGTCTTAATGTTGAGATCTAAAGGGGCGCTCCCACTATCACGATTCGTGCCACGATTTAAATTGTGGAGTAATCATGGTGATTTCATCAAATCTTATCAGTCATGGCAATTGTGTTGATCGTATTATATCTTAACAAAGCGTGAAAGATTGCATCTCATTGTGCTTCTTAATCATGGCAATAGGGATCAACCTTGGAGAAGGCCAACACCATGCCCACATATACCGGACAAGACTGAATGAACTTCATTCAGCGATCTACACTTGAAGAGGCACATCTTGTAAATTTTTGGAGCCTTTGAGAAAAGGTATTGAAACATGAAATTTTAGAGAAGTACACAAAAATTCCACGATCAATTACAAATGGGCAATTGTGGCGATCGTACAAATCGCACAACAGTGGGAACGAGGCTAAACCCGTTGCCTTCCAGATTCTGAAAATCCCATAGAGTTAACACAGGCCACATCTGGTTCCTGTAGCCAAGGGGTTAACTTGAAATCCTCCGAGAGGAGAGGTGGGTTTATTTTACACTTATTATAATTGATAAGATTGCTTGACAAATTTATTGACGCATCTTTTATACCCATGTAAAGTAATGTTTACATAGTCATTTTTCATAGCTAGACAGGAAAACTAGGCATTGCATTATGTTTTTTTACTGTGATGATGCTCTAAAGCTTGCGATTTTAATTAGGCATAAACCTAGTCCCCAAAGATTTCTGTGAAGCAGATTTTCCATGGAAATCACGGAAGTTGGAGGAGAAAGCGGAAAACTCTCAAAATTGAGGAAAAATGTCCCTAAACAATTAATTTGTCAAGCAATCTTATCAACTATAATAAGTGTGAAATAAATGGTTTCAAAATGCATCATGATTAACAATGATTATCCATATAGTATGTAAAATAAATCCAGGAGTTGCTAAGACTCAGTGAAACTGGGCGACTGAAGTAAGGTAAGCAATCATTTTGCTTCCATAGCCATGCACTGAAAACTATGAAAATAAGGTTGATTAAAACCTTAAGTAAAATATTTAGAATTGCAACATTAAGAAACAGACGAAATTGAAATTTTCGAAGCAAGAGAAAGTAAAAGTAGAATTTGACATTTGTAAAGCAGAAATCTTTGGGATACCTACCTAAACAGCCGCAGTTTGGAGCCTCGATCCTGGCATCATCCGTCAAGATCTGCATGTGTTTCTCCTCGGGTGTCTCTGGTGCCGACTTTGGTACTGGCCTCGGCGGAGTCTGAAGTCCCTTCTCCAGCTTCTGCATCTCCAGGAGTGAGTCCACAGTGGGCGGCGTGGGGTGCAGGGTGGTACCCTTCCCTCCCTCAACCTTGTCACCAGAGGTACCCTGGATGGCTTGGATGGAGCTGGTGCTGTGAGTGCTCATGGAAGGGGTACCCTTGGTGGCAGAGGCCAACAAGCCGTCAGATTTCTGCATGAGGGTCGGCAGCATGATGTTGCTGTACGGATTCGGGGGCATCTGCCGGGCCAGCTTCTGCACCTCGGCTCTCGCAGCCACTCCGTCAGGATGCGCCGAGTCTAGTGGGTTGAGGTGACCCTTTGACGGGGATATATCAACAGATGGCTTGGGTAAAGTGATACCTTTCAGGTCTATGCCTTCTTTCTTGATAGATTGTGGAAGGGGCCCTGATACCACACTATTTATTGGGGGCTTAG
>JZLH01S0051769.1:0-10825 GCA_001188425.1 Eucidaris tribuloides | reverse complement strand
TGGGTGAGGAGAGCTGGGGGTATAGAGTAACATATGACATAAACGGCACCCTGGGGTACCAAATAGAAATCCGCCATTTTGTTGAATTATTTTTTTTCAGTGCTGTACCCTGGGTTATCAAATCGTCTAAAAGTTGGTTTTTAGTGTGCATTTCTATGTTGAAAAGCTCTTTTTGGGTGAAATGTGTGGGTGAGTGGTATTATTCAACACAAAAGGCTTTAAAAATAACACTTTCAACATCATTTCCATCTGAGTTTTGGTCAGTTTACATGTGTTGTTCACCAGTGCAACACCTGCACCTTTACTATTCAACTGTACCTCTAATGGACACAAGAGGGCACTACATAACGTGATACCCCAGGGTACAGCGGTTTCCTGGGGTATCGCTTGGTCACATGTCCTGTACATGTCCACATCCACATCTTATGAAGATTTCAATGAATTTCTGTCAAGTGAAAGAGAAATCTTGTTGCTCAATAACTTTTGCATGTTAGTGCTTTATAAAAAAAATGCCAGTTAACTTTAAATGATACTGTATGAAGTCAGCTTTCGCAATTTTAAGCCAAGTGAGTAGTACACTATACCAGTGCCAGTATATATTTTTTTGATTGTGAGGTGTAAGGTGTGTGTGTTCACATGTGTCTGCATGTGCAGTTTATACTTGTATCAAATCAAGATCGTGCAACATGTACACATGATACTGTAGATGTTCTATACATTGTGAGAGGATACATGCATTACAGGGATGTATGCCCCCACCCCCCACCCCTCCCCCCTCCCCTCCCCCCCCAAAAAAAGGGAAAAAAAAAGAGTGATCCATAGGTTCGGTAAGTCAGGTACAGTACTTATGAAAGGCTGATTTCACTTTTTCAGACTTCTGTACCAATAAGCTGTTCATTTATTCCTGCTTAATGTGTTCATACACATTGATCACATGTCGGGTGTGCCCCATAAATCTCAATATTTACATGTACATGTAACTGCTCCGTATACCTGGGGTGCGTTTCATGAAGAGTTTTGTTGGTGATTTTCACTAAAATAATTTGCTCTCAGCCAATCAGATGCAAGGAATTTAGTAGCTAATAGGAGTTTTCACTGACAAAAGTCTTCATGAAATGCTCCCTGTTCTGTTTTGAGAATGAAACATCGCTTTGTCCTCCATAGCTGGGGGGCTTCCAAGTGTATAATAAAAGATAAGTACATGTACCTTCATGTGAACATCTTTAGTTCATGAACTGAGCTCTGTAAACCTGGGTAAGTGCATCATCTTTTGTTGTGCTCAAGAAGCCTGTGTTACGTCCTCATAACCAAAAGGTCTATCACCAATATATGAAAGTAATTTTGTTCATGTTGCAATCTGTACTCTGTTGAAATAGCCCCCTCTTGTGGTGACATATGTGCCCCGTCATATAATGTTGGAGACTGTCGCCATTTTGCAATATGCGCATCTGGATTTTGCTGACTACATGTTCTGACAATTAAAGGCGCTATATTACTGTGAAAGACCTGTTTAAAAAATTGTCGAACTTTGCTATCTGACATATCTGACAGTGTTTGAATGGACAAATAAACACCCTAGAACACAAAAGTTTGGACAGTTATGCTGTCACTAGAGCAATATGTGCAAATTACAAATTGGCACATTAATTAATCTCGGCTGATAGGAAATTCTGCAATACAGTAGTCTATGGGGGAAACCTAAAATGGTCTCTCAATGATTTTCACTTTTGTAAAGCACTCAATGATCATTTTAAACTGAAAATTTTCTAGGGCGTCATTTTTAGACCGTATCAGAGACACTGGTCGCATGGGAATCATGTAGCTCAGATTTGTTAAACTGGAAACATTGTTATACAATGCCTTTAAACAAGTTACATGTATGATGGAAACCCGAACTTGAAATGTTCCTTTCATTTTAGAATAATGACTTAATATTTCCCTTTCTGAGACTGAAACTTGATATTGTGCTATATGGGTCCTTGTATTTTTGTGTGTACTGAAAGTATTTCGTTCACTTGGGCAGGTGACAATTTTGTTTGGGCATCTGAATGAATGGAAAAACATGTTTGCTTGCCTGATCGGACAACTAGCCTAAATGGTTTTATAGAGCCCTGCTATAGATAACAATTTTGATATACCAAAATTTTGTTTCATGTTGACTTTATTTTAACATTTCAGCTTTGAATCAAAATTGGCCATTCTTGTGGCATTGCTAACTCAGAGTAGTGGATCGTTGACATACATGTATACATCAATTTGTTGATCATCTGCACATTTTACATACAACTAATACTACACCTATTAAAGTTGACATGGATATTGGCATGGCATGTCAAGAAATACACATTTTTTTTTCTGTTTCATGCAAGTCCAAGTCGAGGCAAACTCAATGCCAGGCAGAGGTGGTGATACATATGTTTTCAAAAATCAGATCTCTATTTGAGTGAAACTGAATTTTCCTTTAACTTTGAATGAAGCTTTTAATTAAAAAACAAATATGTAACCAACCAAATGTTTTCCCCCTTAAAGGGAGAAGGAGCCAGCAACTAACACGCATAAGTTAAGAAAAAAATTGAGTTCTTGCCAACCAATCAGATTGCACATGCACAGGTCTGGAGCTGACCATGCGTGACCGATGCATGCCACCCGACGTGTGTTTGTTGCGCCGTGGTAATGTACTGTATGCACTTTTTGAATCGATAAGCTCCTACATGTAGCTGTTTCTGCAAGTTTTATCCCGGGATAAAACTTGCAAAGACGTAAAATAACGCAAATTAACTAATTTAACAACACAGTACCCCTTATTTAGGCTGTTTTTATCACCATGTACCATAATTCTTACTATACTCACAATGCCATTTCTTCTTAACTTATGCATGTTAGTTGCTGGCCTCCTTACTCCCTTTTAATTATGTTTAAGTATAGGAGTTGATTTGATACAAAATTCAAGCCATTGTTTAAAGCACAATTTAAAACAAATAATTGGAAAAACTAAAATTATGATTTTTTTTCACAATTTACATTTTTGTAACATACCAATTTATGTTTTTTGTCATTGAAATATGTGCTTTACACTGTAATTCATTTGATTTGAATTGTGATTTAAGTCACTTGATTAAATCTACCAATGGTGATGTGGGTGAAAATATTGACTTAAGTCTGATTTGAGTCCATGTCACATGAATTACATGTAGGTAAACGTATCTGGTAAATTCATACTGGTTTTGTCTTGTTTTATTTTTGTCAGGTACTTCGTAGGACAGCTTAGGTGCGAGTCTTTCTGTGCGGAAACCCAGAATACTGTACGTCTTGGATGTAGGAGTAATAGATCCAGTACAGGTAAAACATGCATGAAACTTTACTTGTGTGCTATTAATAAACACAAATAAACACGGTGGAACACAAAACTTTATGCAGTTTTGCTGTCACTAGCAAAATATGTTTAGATGAATATCAGTACTACAAGAATTAAAAGACCCAAGTTTAGTTTTGGATTTTTGTTATTTTGAAGCTTTATCCCCAAAGTCATAAACCCTGCCAATAATAGATTCTGAATGTCTTCTATTTTTTTTTATATTAATAATGAAAATCCTCATTGGGAACACGTCCACCAAATTTTACATTATAGCATTAAAGTTAAAAAGGCGTTAACGTTACACTGTGTTGATGTATACCTAATCTGAAGACCTGCCGTCTGCTCTTTCACGATGAAGTTACTCAATTATAACCTTTTTAACCCTTTGGTTAAATGTAGAGAATATAGATCCAAAAATTCGGTCGTCCACCCCCCCCCGCCCCTGCCGAATTTTGCATTAAATTAATTATAAAAAAACCACCAGACAAAAAAAAAGTATATGATTATAGCTGCTTCATCTGAAAGAGCCGAGTCTGCTCTTCAGATGAGGTACTAATACATGTACATGTAAAATTCTTAAAGGCCTTTTTAACCCTTTAATGCTATTATGCTAAAATTTATTGGGTCTCCCACAAATTTTTTCATTAATTAATTTAAAAAAAAACTAAAGACGTCAGATCTATTATTGCAGGGTTAATAACTTTGCGGGCAATAAAGCTTTCAAAACAAAAAATCCCTAAACTAACTTGGCTTTTGGCTTAATGTCCCTGTCTGTGAAAATCCTTAACAGAGCAGTTGTTGGGGAAAAATCGAATGGTTGCTCATTGATTTTCCATTTTTTGACTAACTGAATGATCATTTGAACTACAAATTTTGTTTCAGGGCTTCATTATTACCATATAAGTATAGGCAGCATGGAGGATCATGCATATTAGCTCAGATTTATAAACTTGGAAACATTGTGGAACAGTGCCTTTAATTCCTTCATTAGCAGACTTAGGGAATTTTGTTGTCCTGCAGGGCTTGACAAACCTGGGTGCCTGAGTGGCTGGGGCACCTGAAAATTTTGATTGGGCACTCAGAAAAAAAAATGCCCAATTGGGCAGGTGCCCTTTTTTCTGCTAATCTAACCTTAGAAATAACAAGAAGACAACCAACAGTTTGAAATTTCTTTCGTCCAAGAATTTAGGCATTTAGATTTTGCTGTTGGGCACTTGAAGTGGGGCACAATTCAAATGCCCGACTGGGCAGGCCCAAAAATATGTTTTTGTCAATGCCTGGCCCTTGTACTGAGAGGGTTGATAGAATCCATAGGTGGTACCAACTATTGAGCACCTTCAGCACACTGCCAGGAAATCTGCCTTCACGCGGAAATGAAACAAAAAAAAATATGAATATGGTTCCTGTGCTATTTCTTCAATGGCCAGGAGGTCACTTGACGTAAGTGTTTAGTTGTTCTAGTCGATTTAAAAGGACTATCAAGTTGGGCCACTTGACCTACTGTAATTTACCTCCCCATCATATCAACTGAACCACTTGGCTAGCCATGTTTGTATATTCAACCAGTTATTCCAAACACTTTACCAGGAATGTGGGCCTGCCAATTGCATCGTGAATTCTGTTAGCATAAAAAAGGTAAAAAGGTAAAGGTGAGGGTTTATCGTCTTTACCACTGTAGAACCGTGCTCACACGATGTCACACATTACCCCCGATCATTGGACCCATATCAAGCCTGCACATTATTGTGCGCCATCTCCACTCCCTGGGGAGTATTCCTAGCTTGGCTGCCCGTTAGGCGCTCAGGAGCTAATTCATTCACAACTGGCTTTTCTCAGTCCTCTCAGGTACCCATTTATACTCCTGGGTGGAGAGCAGCAAAGCAGATTAAAAACTGTCTTGCTGAAGGACATTAATGCAGGGCGGACTCGAACTCCATACCTCTAGATTGTCAGGCACGTGCCTTACCAATCACCTTACATTTTTTCCTCCCATTTAAACGAGCACTTCTATTCAGCATGCTGTAAAAAACAGCTAAAAAAATGTATAAAGATAAGGACAGTGATAAAATGGAAAGTATGGTTTGCTTTGTTACTTTTCTTGTGAAAATTCGTGGAATTAACTTTTGCAAAACGGAATTCATGTTTTTGCTGTGTAAATTTTTATGATAAAATGGAATTTCCATTTTTAGATCAAGTTGAAATGGCATTACAGGTTTTCAGAGATGGGAAAGGCCATTTTTTGAAACAGAAAATCAATGTCTCTACATAGACAATACTTATTTTGACATCAGATTAGTGTGATTCACAGACCCACTTGTTACCGCTGGAAGGGCCCAGCTGAACGTGTCAGCAAGTTCTAACAGTGCGTAGTCTTACTACTAGACATACATGTACACCAGATTGATTGTGTAAGGAGAAAAATGTACATAACACCTGTAAAACAGGCTAACATCAGATATGATTTCTTACAGGTTTCCAAATCGCCTGAGAGTGGTGGTAAATGTTAACATTTGTTATAGGAAATGTTACATACCATGATTCTATATTGACCATCCATTTGCTCCGACCATTGTTGCTCTGGGTTTCGGTTTAAGGGTTTGGGGTAGGTTTTGGTTAGGGTTATGCAATTTAGTCCAAAAAGTAGATCTGTAAATGTCACCAAAGTAAAGGGCATGGAACCAATTCAACTCAATGTGACTTGTAGTTTAAAAGCTAACTTATATGGGATTCATTTATGAACCATTCAATATTCAGGTATCATATAAAAGTCATAATGAACCCAGAAACTATACTTCATTTATCATTTATGATAGCTCTTTCTGCACACTTGAGGGAGAACGGCTGGTAACACTTGTCTACATGTAGATGTATCTTGCAGCATGAAGTGGTGTTATTGTCAAGTGGTAACTAATAGAAATGTTCTTTTTTATCCTGTATTACATCCTGTATATTCCCAGGGATTCATACTTTGGTGGGTGTTGGCCCTGCTTCCAGAAGTGAAGGTAAAGATGAGGGTTTTATATTCTAGTATCACGGTCTATCTTACATGACTTCACACAGTTCCTCCTGATCATTGGACCTTTGTCAAGCCTGCTCAAATTTACGACACCTCAATCCACTCCTGGCTGGTCACAGCTTGCCGTTGGGGCTGCTGTCACTTGTGAATCCACTGTATCGCTGAAGTTTACCAGCATGACTCTTTAGTCTGTGTATTTTTTATTTTATTTTTTTACTTTGAAACCGTTACACTCTGATTGTAACCAAAGTCGTGTCAGATGCTACATGTAATTACAGGTTATGGCTGAGGTCAAATGCTATTTGAAGTCATGTGTTAAATTTTACTGCAAGGCTCTCTTATGAGTCATGACAAATAACTTTGCATTTGTCTCTCAGATTATACCAAACTTTTGTCGGATGCTGTCAAATGTCACATAATGAGGTCAAATGTTATTTTGGGTCATTTGGTTAAAGTTTACTAGCACGACTCTGTTATGACAAATAACTTTGCAATTGTTACTCAAATTATAGCCACACTTGTGACTGATGATATTGTTCGTAACATGATGAGGTCAAAAGTTATTTTATGTTCTGTGTGTATGTTAAGTTAAATGGATACTACACCTGACAAATAACATTGCAACTGTTAGTGTTACTTTGATTGTAGCCAAATTTGGGTCAGAGATGCAAGTAGGGAACCTTCAATTTGTGGTGTTTTTGATGTCTCATGCCCAGATCAAAGGTTATTTGAGGTCCTGTGTTAAAGTTAACTTACATGTACCTTTTTTTGTACGTATGTAAAGGGTCCGCTTGCATAAAACCTTAATAATCACAGTTTTTCTTAGTTTATGAATATCAGGAAAGTAATTATTGTTTTTTATGCCTCCGCAACGAAGTTGCCGGAGGCATCATGTTTTCGGGTTGTCCGTCCGTGTGTTGGTTACCGGTTCTGGTTACCGCGATAACTTAAGAACCGCTAATCGGATTTTGATATAACTAGGACCAAGTATGTACTATGAGGCACCAATGAACTGATTAGATTTTGGAGCTGAAAGGTCAAAAGTCAAAGGTCACCGGGCCTAAAATATGTCTGATTTGGGCTCGTTACCGCGATAACTTGAGAACGGTCAGTCTGATTTTCATGTAACTTGGGTGAAGTATGTATTATGAAGCACCAATCAACTGATTAGATTTTGGAGCTTAAAGGTCAAAAGTCAAAGGTCAAAGGGCCCCGGACTAAAATATGTCTGATTTGGGCTCGTTACCGTGATAACTTGAGAATGGCTGGTCAGATTTTGATGTAACTTGGGTGAAGTATGTATCATAAGGCAACAATTACAGCGCACCACATCAGGGCGATTCCGTGCGTGTCGTACGGGACATTTAGAGAATATTTTCAAGTCTCATGGCAAAATGCTTGAGTGATTAAGATTTGTTTTATGGTAATTATAAAGTACTAGTGGGTACCCTAGTGAAGTAATGACAACCAACAAAAATTTGTTCTTTATGGGTGAATTAGAGATGAAAATGTTGCGTGTCGTACGGGACGCAGAAAAAGTCAAGTTTTTGAAAATTGAAGTTTATGTCCAAAAGTCTGTGAGTTGCATGAATAAAAATGACTGAATCTCTACTAAATCAATGAGACAAATACTGGAGACTACTTTTATACAGTTATAATTTTGAAAATGTCTTGAACACAAAAATGCGTAAGGCAAATATCTTCGAGAATGCATGTGTCGTACGGGACATCAAAAAGTGTCGTACGGGACATCTCTGAAACAATTCCATAATTACCTAGCTTACATCAATAAAAACACTGCATTTCTCTAAATTTGGAAATATTTTATTACAAAGCGATTAAACTGACACTTTAAAATGTATACACATCATAAGAATTGCAAAAATCTTTTGAAATATTAAGTATGTTGTACAGGACAAAATGTGTCGTACGGGACATAGGAAATGGTGCGATTCCCATGTCCCGTACGACACATTTGTCCTGTACAACACACTTAATATTTCAGACAAATATTTTTGCAAGTATACAACCTAATGTGTTCTGAGCAGTACATTAAATGTTTTGATACATCTTCTAAGACCCCCTATTGCTTTTCCCGTCCTCTCGCACTTTGAATTTGTTAACTAGGTACAGTAGGCCTATACTTGAAGAAAGCTTGGAACAGGTTTTATAACAGATTACAAATGAAAAAACATGGTGTAAGGGAGTAAATTTTTATTCAGATGAAAGGATGACTAGGTTCAAATATTATAAATTTATAAATGTAATTTTAAATCATCAAACTTTTGAAAAAATACACTCTGTTGCAAGGGACATGTCCCGTACGACACAGAAAAATGTCCCGTACGACACAAAATGTGTCGTACGGGACAAAGTTGATGATGTTATTAATAGAAGATACATGAAGTAAATCCTAACTTTATGGTATCATAGGACTACTTACATCACCAATTTAGAGAATACTGTACTATAAGCTTGTAGCCCCTGAAACTGAAGCACAATCAAAACTTTTTTTAGTTTATGTGTCGTACGGGACACTTATGGTTAGGGCTTGCCGAAATAATAACACTTAAGTCTAAGTAGGAATGAGAATATTTTTGTAAACATAGTCAGCTATCAAGGGGACATCCCAACTACTTGACTCACATTATCTAAAAGATTGTTCAGTAGTTCTCAGATCTAGTGTATACACATTTTCATACATACTGCAAAACTTGTGAAATTTCAATAAAATATCAAATTTTCACAATTTCACCCCAAAAATAGACTTTTGAGACAATCTTGCACCCAAAACTGACCTGTTCCAGATGGTTTAGGTATTAACCAAAAATGTTATCTCACTAGTTGTCAGCTAGAAGTAATTTTAAATTTTAGCATTTTTTCAAGTTTTAGCACGGAATCGCCCATCATTCATGAGTGCCCTATCCTTGGACCTCCAGAGAACTCCAACATTGATTTAGGGAACCCCAATCCCGAAACAGTGAGCTGGCTGCAACAGCTGGAACAAACTGCCTAGCTGCCTCATACGCAAGAAGAAGAAGAATGAACAGTAGATTTTGGAGCTGAAAGGTCAAAGGTCAAAGGTCACCAGGCCTAAAATATGTCTGATTTGTGCTCGTTACCGCGTTAACTTGAGAACGGCCAGTCGGATTTTCAAGTAACTTACATGTAGGTGAAGTATGTTTTATGAGGCACCAATGAAGTGAGTAGATTTTGGAGCTGAAAGGTCAAAGGTCAAAGGTCTTTGGGCCTAAAATATATCTGATTGGTACTGTGATAACCGGAGTATGATTGATCCGATTTTGATGTAACTTGGGAGAAGTATCTAATATAAGGCACCAATTTACTGATTTAATTTGGAGTTGAAAGGTCAGAGGTCAAAGTTCACAAAGCCCATGTCCAAATTGAGCTCATTGTCGTGATTAATTTGAGAACTGCTTATTGGATTTTACTCTTACTTGGTCAAAGGTCACATGGGCTTATTCATGTCATTAGTCTTGCTGCCATGGTAACTTGAAGCTTTTCAAATTACATCAGTTGGATGGGAGTGTGGACTGCGGAGGTATATCCATCGACTGCGCAGTTGAACTGCTCTAGTTTTACTTTAGAGTCAAACCTGTCTTAATAACGGCCACCTCTCAATACACAGCCAGCCTGTCTATACTGGCCTCTAAAGTGATTCTCCTGTAGAGACAAATCATGTGTTAGACAACCTGTGTATAGCAGCCACCTGTCTATAAAGGCCACTTTTTTGTTTCCCATGGGTGGCCACTGGCCACTACAGACAGGTTTCACTGTACAGTATATATCCTGTGGGTGGCTATCTTGTCCAAGTAATATCAAAAGTTTATTCTGCAATGCCTAGTACATGTAGGTGTAGAGGTGTTTACTGATAACATTTATTTGGTTGTTTTTTCATGTGTTTTTCAAAGATAAGCGTGAGCCCATGAACAAGTGTACAAAAATTGATCAAAATAAGTTTTATCAATAAAGACAAGACAAGTCACATATCTTGCTATCAGTGGGTGCAAATTCCACTTGGTGACATCTTACTGTATGCCATCCGGCGTAGACTGGATGGCATGCAGACAACCAGGTCCCCAGTAATAACTGCCAATGTTCCCCTCAAGGCGATGTAGCGATAAAATACATGCACTTGAAAAACCTGCAGAGTAAATAGCAGATATTATATTCTGTTGGCATTTGATCAATCTCGTAGGATCCAAAGGGCTACAAACGAAGCCAATGAGTGCTGTGACTTGATAAAATTCGCCTGTGTGTTTTTGGTGAACTTTCGGTCCTTTTCCCCTTGGGTTATGATGATTATTAATGACTTTTAACCCCCTCACTGTTAGTCCCATATCTTTAAAACACTGTAAGCTTTGTGTGTACTGTGTATTTCAGTGATCTTTGGATTAAAGGGTTCATTTGTACCATTGTCTGTAATTTATAAG
>JZLH01S0051767.1:11891-22960 GCA_001188425.1 Eucidaris tribuloides | reverse complement strand
ATATGGTAAAAGGATCATGTCTTTAATTGACGCACGGCTGATCAGTAAACACAATCAGAATTAAAGGTATCGTACAGCACTGTTTCCAGTTAGAAAAATATGAGAAACATGATTCCCCATGCTACTGGTGTCTCAGATAAGGTCTAAAAATGAAGTCCTGAAAAAAATTGCAGTTTAAAACGATCATAGTGCTTCTAAAAAGTGAAAATCGTTGAGCGACCGTTCCCGTTTTCCTTGATAGACTGCTGTGTAGCAGAATGTTCTATCGGCTGAGATTTAATTCAAGTGCCGATTTTGATCTGTGCATATTGTATTTTATGAATGACCGCATAACTCTCCAAAGTTTTGTGTTCTATGTTGTTTATTTGTCCATCCAAACACTATCAGATATGTCAGATAGCAAAGTTTGACAATTTTCTAAATACGGCTTCTACAAAGTATAGTGTCTTTAAGGGACAAAACTCATTTGCACGATCAAATTTGAAATTCAAACTGCAGCGTTTGAATGCATTCAGCATATCCTCAATCTTACAGGCAACCATTAAAAAAAGAATTTCATCTTTTTTCATACGATACCTCATGGGAACTAGAGTAGTTAAACTGTGAGCAGTCGATGAGAGTGCTGGAGTCCATGCTATCCACCCAATATAATTTGAATTGAGCACATGCATACATGTAATCAAAACTTCTATAGTTACCATGTGTAGGCCTAATGATCCCAAATCCGGAAGGCATGAGTCCTTGTTACCTTTGAGTTTACAACTCTAATATCTAATCATTTCATCAGGACAACCGGGGAAAAACATCTCATCCTACAAAGATAATTACGTATGTAAATCAATCAATCAATCAATCAATCAATCAATCAATCAATCAATCAATCAACCAATCAATCAATCAGGGGAGGCGTCATGGCGTAGTGGATAATAGCTTGGCTCCCGACCTAGAGGTCCGTGGTTCGAGCCCATGTCGTGGCGGTTGTGTCCTTGGGTAAGGCACCTTATCCCCATTATACCCCGTCCCTCAGATAGGACGTAAAGTCGGAGGTCCCGTGTTAAGACAGAAGCACCTCAGCACGTTAAGGAACCCACACACTTCATCGAAAAGAGAAGCGTAAAAAAACCCGGTGTGTTGGCCATACCGACACTATCAACATTCTTCGGGCCCCTTCTATGGCGCTGTATAGCTGCTGCCTTGCTGAAGGATACATGGCCCAGTTGTGTGTCATGCGCAATTCAGCCTTCGGGCTGCCAAGCATGAGCTATGTATACCGTTTATAAATAAATAAATAAATAAATAAGTAAATAAATAAATAAATAAATAAATAAGTAAATAAATAAATAAATAAATAATATACAAAATACATGGATAGCTGTTTCACCGTGAAATATTGATTTCATGCTACCCTTATCAATTTCTGATTTTTAAGGATTTTCACACAAAGTTGATATATATAGTGCCGTTTCTATACAGACTTCCCTTTAGCTGT
This sequence comes from Eucidaris tribuloides, assembly GCA_001188425.1. NCBI lineage: Eukaryota > Metazoa > Echinodermata > Echinoidea > Cidaroida > Cidaridae > Eucidaris > Eucidaris tribuloides. The sequence continues at coordinate 21,471 of JZLH01S0051767.1, read as the reverse complement.
TTTTTTTATTTTGTTTTATTTAATTCTACAATTACACCGACAAACTTACAAAATACAGCGCGTCCCAGAAAAAAAAAGAAACCGAGAATGATAAAGATATGTTATATCTTAGCAACAAATATGAAAAGCAAATCGTACATGGTTGGAAAGCATATCTTCTCTTCTTTAAAGGCACTGTATAACAATGTTTCCAGTTTTAAAAATCTGAGCTACAAGATTCCCCATGCTACTAGTGTCTTTGATACAGTCTAAAAATGAAGCCCTGAAAATTGCTATGTAAAACATTCATTAAGTGCTTTAAAAAAGTGAAAATCTATGAGAGACCATTCCAGCTTTTCTCCATAGACTGCTGTGTTGCAGAATTTCCTATCGCCCGATATAAAATTAATGTTCCAATTTGTATCTGCACATATTGTACTAGTGACAGCATAACTGTCCAAACATTTGTGTTCTAGGGTGTTTATTTGTCCATCCAAACACTGTCAGATATGTCAGATAGCAAAGTTCGACAATTTTGTAAATGGGTCTTCCACATAGTGTCTTTAATGTGATAGTAGTCACATAAATTTCCATTCACGCATGGCTGAGCAAAGACAATCAGATAGGACACAATCATAAAATCATTTGCACAAGCAAATTTGAAATTCATTCTCACATTCTTGAATGTATTCAGCAATATCTCCGACATTGAAGGACATCATTGAAAAGCCAATTTTTATCTTCTTTCATATGATACCCTATTCGTGAAAACTAAGCGCTGCATCAGTGGGAAAAGACAAATTTGAAAAGATGCTTGTTTTCAGAAATGTTCCAAAATGCATTCCTTAATCCTGTTTTCTGGATTTGGCAGCCAGCAACCAAGAAATTACCTTGCGGACCTATTGTTGTGTCCCAAGCAAGATATTGTGTGAAGTTAGCCGTGCGTGAACCTTTTTTGTTCAGCTCGCTTCCAATCGCTGAAAATGTATTCATTTAAAAAAATCACGCTAAAACAGGCATGTTTTAATTTTTCTTGCTCTCCGGCATACATTATTCATTTTTTACGCGTGAGGTGTCAAATAAAAGAAGAAATTATGAATCTTTATGTCATGCTTTTTTTTTCTTAAAAATAATTACATTTACTACCATGAAAATGTACTCAAAGATGGAATATGCGCGTGCAAATGATATTTTGGTAGCACCAATATCCATTGCCTTAATTCAATCTCCCGTGAATGATGAATTATAAGTTATGTATCAAATGAAAGAAGAGAAACAGAGCTTTACAAACATACCTAATTCATTGAAGAAATTATTGATTACAAAAGAAAATATTTTTACCATAAAATCCGGTTTCCTCAATTTTCCGGAACACATTTGTCATTATTTAAGATATTAAAACGTTTTTAACATCGATTAAATGTAGAAGTATGAAATAATAAAGTACATAGTATTGTGACCGTTTAAAAGTGAACTTATCAAATCAGTACTGTAGTGGAAAACCTAAAAGCACTGCTTGCGATTTCTTTAGGTTCCAGTAGCCGCTCTGACTCGAGACACTCACTTTGTCGGCCTACTTGGGAGAACCATAGAGATAGATACTAAGATTTCTATGGGGAGAACGTGGCACGCCCTCACACGTTCAACTACAACTACTTTTGCTTTTGAAAAGATATTCCTTTTGGGGTTAGCACGGGTCGTGCAATGAAGTATAAATGAGTATAATTTTGGAATTTCTCAAACTATTTGATATAAACGAATGTGAAACCACTCAGTTACATTAGAGTCAATATACCAATCACGCATGAGAAGATCAACCGATAGTCGATTGTGTATAGCGGAAAGAGACAAAGGCAGGGAGTTGTTCTCCTTTTTTTCATGCTGTTTTCTTTCTCTAGCTTTTATAGGTTTTCCCGGTCATTTTCTTACGCTTTGCGTTCCATTTGTTATCCAGATCATTCAGTTTCAAGTGAAATAGAATGAACCGTGATACAAATCAGTCTTTTTCTTCCAACTGATATTCATTTTCATTTCAAAGCAATCGGTTTCTCAAATACTGAAGCCAAATTATAAGCCACACAACGTGTTTTCAATTTCATGTGGTTAACAGGTGTGGGTCTTTCACGCATTCATATTCAAGAATGTGCAAACGTCTTATGAAATGCGCTCATTTATTTTCAAGTCACATGAGGACAATGTACAATGTGTATTCCCAAAATGATGAGAGAAAGAATGAAAAAAAAATCCCTTGTAGTTAAAAGAATGGTGGAAATGAATAAAGTTCATTGTCAAGAAAAGAATAAAAGGCGGTGTGAATAGATGTGTGAGAGAAAGAGAGGAAAAATAAAGATATGAATGGCAAAAAAGGTATGCATGACATAAATAAAGTTCATTATATAGGCCACTATTGGCCTACATATCAAACCCCACAAATGTGAATAACTGTGTGAGAGAAAGGGGGGGGGGAAATAAAGATATCAATGAAAAAAAGTATGCATGACATAAATAAATTTCATATAGGCCACTATTGGCTTGTTATGAAACAACAAAAAATACACCATTGTGTGTGTATATACTGTATGTATATAGCTTATATACACACCCATAAGCACACACGCACGCGCACACACACGAAAACACTTACGCCTCCACACACACGCACACACACACACCTATACACAAACACACTCCCATAAACACACGTAGACACACACACACACACAAACACACACACACGCACACACACACAGTCACACACACAAACACACACACAACAGTCACAGTCTCACACACACACACACACACACACACACACACACACACACACACACACACACACACACACACACACACACACACACACACACACACACACACACACACACACACACACACACACACACACACACATATACACACACATATCACTTTCTCCTTAAAATATTGAGAGAGGAAGAGAAATGATTTCAGAATAGAAAAAACAAAACAAAGATTACATCAACAAAGTAAATGGGGATTAGGTTTTTAAATAGAACTTCTAAAGCAATAAACAGATTACACGTAAATGAAAAAGAAACTGTAAAATCGAGTGCAGATAACCTCTTGACCTTTCGATTTGAATTGAATAATGAATACCTGAGTACATGATTTTGTTACAAAATGAACGAGGCAAGAGTGTCTATGAAAAGCAAAACTGATAACTTGAAAACATCCAACTTGAAATTGAAAATTCAGTTTGTCCGGAATCATCAAACGAGTTGAATTAGAATATTGATCAGTTAAAATGAGTAAAGAAGTTGCGAAAATGACCGGGAAAACCTATACATTTGAATTTCTTATAAAAACGTATTCTTGGATCCATCTTCCAATGAAAAATGAGTTAACATCAGTATACTGGCAACCTTTTATCTAGCTCAGGGGCGTTAATCCTGGGGTGGCAAGGGGGCAGTCGCCACCCCAATGATAATATTAGGGGGTGGCAAACATTGATTTGCCCCCCACCCCCCCCCCCCCAAAAAAAACAGTGACACTTGAAAATTTCATAAAACGTTATGCAAGGATATACATCTAAAATGTAGTGCAAGAAACCACAAAACCATCTAAAATAATACTACTGAACAAACACAATTTTTCATTTTCGGCGCGTTTTTGCGGGCAAAATTCGGTATTGCAATTTTCCGCGCAGAGCGCGCCAAACATTTTTTTTAATTGTTCTTAATTTTGCCCTCTCCCCTCCCCCAGGAAAATGCATCGACGCCCCCGATTTAGTTACTGAATAAAATTTTGTGCCAAATTACAAAAGAAAGTATGAGATACACCTTACATTATTTTTATTTTTTCCATAGGGGTGTGTACAAACTCGAAAAAAAAATGTATTATGCACTTTTACTAAAAAAAAAAAAAACAAATTCAAGTGGATCTAGCCCCTTTTGCAAATAAGTGCTTTAATAAACAGACCATATATTTTGAGGCCCTTATCTTTATCACTCTCTTGTGCCGACAAGGTTAAATTGACTTACCTCCTGCGATGAAACAGCAAGATGCCACCAACGCAACGAGAAGAGTTGAATGCATGTCTGAAGGAAAACATAGCATAGAAGAAAAGTCTTTATCTTGATAGAATGAGTAGTTTTAAGTGAATGCAATGCCAATGGTAGTGTTAAATCTCAAGTATAGTTTTGGTAAGTGGTAAAAAAAAATGATATTCTGTGCTACTGTGTTTTTAGATAGACCTATATACGCCTACATGATTTATTAATGGCCTGAAAATAGCACGTTCTTTAACTTGTCCATGTTTCTCAAAATTGACAATGTTGGGGGGGGGGGGGAGGCGACATTTTCCATAGGTAGGTCCTAGTGTAAATAACGATACCTGGTCTCCGATAATGTAAACATCACAATTTGTTACTATTAACAATTTTTATGCTTCCGCAACAAAGTTGCCGTAGGCATCATGATTTCGGGTTGTCCGTCCGTGCGTCCGTCCGTTACCAGTTCTCGTTACCGCGATAACTTAAGAACCGCTAATCAGATTCTGATGTAACTAGGACCAAGTTACCAAGGTACTATGAGGCACAATGACCTGATTAGATTTTGGAGCTGAAAGGTCAAAGGTCACCGGGCCTAAAATATGTCAGATTTGGGATCGTTACCGCGATAACTTAAGAATGGCTGGTCAAATTTTGATGTAATTTGGGTGAAGTATGTATTATGAGGCACCAATGAACTGATTAGATTTTTTTAGCTGAAAGGTCAAAGGTCACCGGGCCTAAAATATGTCTGATTTGGGCTCGTTACCGTGATAACTTAAGAATGGCTGGTCAGATTTTGATGTAACTTGGGTGAAGTATGCATGAGGCACCAATGAACTGATTAGATTTTTTTAGCTGAAAGGTCAAAGGTCACCGCGCCTAAAATATGTCTGATTTGGGCTCGTTACCGTGATAAATTGAAAACGGCCAGTCGGATTTTCATGTAACTTAATTGGGTGAAGTATATTTTATGAGGCACCAATGAACTGATTAGATTTTGGAGCTGAAAGGTGAAAGGTCAAAGGTCACCGAGCCTAAAATATGTCTGATTTGGGCTCATTACCGTGGTTATTTGAGTATGACTGGTCCGATTTTGATGTAACTTGGGAGAAGAATCTAGTATGGAGCACCCATTCACTGATTCGATTTTGGAGATGAAATATCAGGGGTTAAAGGTCACAAGGCCTCATGTCCGAATTGAGCTCATTGTCACCGTAATTTAGAAACTGCTTATTTGATTTTACTGTAACTTGGTCAAAGGTCACATGGTCTCATTGGTCTTTCTACCATGGTAACTTGAAGCTTTACAAATTAACAATTGAATGGGAGTGTGGACTGCGGAGGCATACCATTGACTGCGCGCAGTGAACTGCTCTAGTCAATTATAAGTTTGATGTAGTTTCATTATATCAGGGGTTACAATAGAATACTTTGTGAAAGATTGACGAAAAAGTTGTCTGATCGACCAAAACTATCCTTGGCCTTTAACACGACCATTAACTACGTTAAAGTGATAGGCTAACATTGTGGAGCTTCAATTTAAAAAAAAAACGTCAAATGTTGATATCTGAACTACATAGTACTGTTCATACGGACAAATTAACACCCTAGAATACAAAAGTTGGAAAAGTTACCCTGCCAATGGCAAGTTATGCATGAATAAACAATTAAAACTCGGGGCGAGTTTTAATAGCCTAGGTGTACACACAGTAAGTCTGTGGGAAGAAATGGGCAAGTGAATCTTGTCAACTTACGATTTTCACTTTTTTAAAGCACTAAATAATCATTTTGAAATACAATTTTTTCAGGGCGTCATTTTTAGACCTTATCAAAGACAATGGTAGCATGGGGAATCATGTAGCTCAGATTTGTTTAACTGTGGTAAATGTTAGCCAACTCATTTAAACGAAAACTTCAAATCGAACCGTGTTAGGAGACCCTTTAAGCTGTATTACCAGATTACTGGTGTGAGTGATTTATATGTACCAACACCGCGTTCTTGGAATTAAATACATTATATAACATCGTGAAAGCCCCATCTGACAGTGTTTCAATTGACAAATGAACACCCTAGAAATGAGAACACAGAACTTCATACCGTTATGCTTTCACTCCTGAAATATATAGGATAAAATTCGGCACGTTATTATTGTCAGCTGGCACACAGCAATCTAAGGGGGAGACTATATACATGTATAATGGTCGCTCAATGATTTTTACCTTTTAAAAGCACTCAGTAATCTTTTTGAACTGCAAGTTTTTTGGGGGGCTTCATTTTAAACCTTTTCAAAGACACTGGTAGCATAGGGATCCACGTAGTTCAAATTTGCTTTGAAACTGGAAACATTGCTATATGATGCATTTAACTCTTTACACACTGAATTTATTCTGAAGGAATAATAATGACGATTGTTCTGCCCATATTTTATTTGAATATTGCTTTCCTTATTACGGTATTGAAAATTGTATTTTTTCTAAAGATGTTACTCAAGCACACTAGCAATTTTCAGTGTCTCCTGTACAAAGATTGAATCAATTATAAATTGTATTATATTATAAGTAGGTATTATATTTGTTGTTCGCAAATATAGAAAGATATCAAATTAAATCAATTACATTACAAACTCAGGAAAATGGCTACCATTGTGTCATCAAAAGAAAATACAATCGAATACAATTTATAATGTTAATTAATTTTGTTGTGATTTTCATATACTTATTTTGCATTGTTATCGTTATTATGTGCATACGCATTCTATCATATTATGTTCAATTATTGAAAAATCGTTATTGTTGTTAACTCTTGAAAATGCAGAAATAAATCAAAATCAAATCAAATCAAAATATCCAATGAACAAAATAGCAAATAATTTCATTCTTTTTTACCATTTACCAGAACTATATATTTTAAGTAGATATGTCCTCGTCTTGTCATTTTCTATCCCTTTTTCCTTTCCTTTTTTTGTTGGGGGTACATTACATTCCATCATGGCAGACATATGTTTACTTATCTCGGATTAGCCATGATAATTTAAAGCAATATAATACTTCCAAAGCGTACTTGAATGTATCGACGTATGCAACGGTTTGAAAAGTGAGACGCAATGCTATTTTAGGCACCTGTAACCCCGACACTGCCTAAAATGATGTACCTTGGAATAGGAACGAACCATACACTGCTACAAGAGCGGTGTTAGATTTAACGCCACATGTATTTAATGTATCACCGCTCCAACTTCAATAGAGGAACACACCGAGAGGTATTGCAACTACATCGTGATGGTGTAGAACAGTAAACACCTGGCACTACTTTTGTTAATTTGACACTGCAGCTGGTGATATTTTTGACGCAGCGCGCTGGTGGTAATTCAACAATGACAGTGCATGTATGGTGTTGATACGACATCGCTGGTGCTAATTGCAATGGTATAACACCAGCCCGGTATAGTTTCAACACCTGCCGATTTGGTCATCTATTGAAGTTGGAGCGGTGTTACTTTGGTGTAAAATTTTCCAACATCAAGTATTTTAGCGGGGAAGTTCTTATTCTCCTTGTTGAAGTTAAACATCAACAATAATTATTATATCAGGAACTAATTAACCCCGTAAAAAGGTTTTAGAATTTGAAGTGACACCCATGGGTGTAATGAACATTGGAAATTGAACTCTAGCTTAGTGTTACATATTTAACATCCGTCTTTTTGCAGTGTGTAAGCTCGACTCTGCCTAGAATGCTGTAAAAGGAAAAGGAACAAAACCACAAATGTGTCTTGCAAAATGATTAATCTTTCAACTTACTTGTTTCGTTGTTTTGGTAAAAGGAAGAGGAAAAGTGACCCTGCCAACTTCGCGTTGTTCCTGCTAGCTCGAGATGTTATATACGTCTGAAATAGTAGCCCACTCGCTGTTGGATCATATCATATTAGGGTGTGACTCTCTTTTGACATTATGGGATGTCGTCCGATTAAAGAACCAATCAGAATGAAGCTGGGATTATCATGGGATATCGTAAACGACATTCCAATTTGAACATCCAAACAAAATTCAGAAACAAAAATGCCACCAATAATCATTGCCGATTATATATTGGCACAGTGTTGCGACAGCATTTTTACCGGCCTATTCTGCAATCAGCATAACCGTGACCATTCATTCGCTTGATAATGGAAATTTCCACCAAGGAATCTATGGGGTTTTTTTTCTTGTTTTTTTTTAGTTTTTTTTTTGGGGGGGGGTTAAGCATTGTGGAAATTTCATTATGTCTGTAGTGGAAAAATTTGTTTGTGTTATATTTTTACATACTAATCTACATTCAAATCATAAACACGTATCCACTTCCCACTTATTGTTTGTGAAAAATAAATTCAATCGGGATAATAATAAAAATTTCTCACAGGCTATTTTTTTTTTACTTTGTTCAGCAATACCAAGTTAATTAGTGTATACTCTTCTCCCAATTTGCCTACTTTTGCAGTATAGCTATCTGTATTAATCTGCTTCTATTTTTCCAAAATCAATATATAAATAATTCTTCACATTCAAATCCCTTTTTTGTGGCATAGTACACATAGACGATGTTTCTTAATATACTCATTCAAGGAAAATGTTAAATATGGCAAAACTGGAACAGATGTTAATCGTTTCGCGTATTGGGTGATTGAAATATAATACATCTATATTGGATCATCTTTTGTAAGTGATAAGCTAACATTGTGGAACTTCAATTTAAAAACTTGTCAAATTTTGATATCTGAACTACATAGTAGTGTTCATATGGACAAATAAACACCCTGGAACAAAAAAGTTTAGGAAAGTTACACTGTCAATGGCAAGTTATGCATGAATAATCAATTAAAACTCGGGGCGAGTTTAAATAGCGTAGGTGTACACACAGTAAGTCTATGGGAGAAAATGGGCAGGTGAATCCGATCATCTTACAATTTTCACTTTTTTAAAGACCTAAATAATCATTTTGAAATACAATTTTTTCAGGGCGTCATTTTTAAACCTTATCAAAGACAATGATAGCATGGGGAATCATATAGCTCAATTTTTTTAACTGTGGTAAATGTTAACCAATACCTTTAATGATTAGAAGGCACCAATCCTTTCCAAGCAGACGACGTCAGATTAAATAATAATAATAATAATAATCCCGACCTTTTTTTTTACCTGACAGACGACTGAAATCAGATCTAGCATCCAGTTTCTTAGTTTGGGAATGCAGCTTTAAAGACTATGATCCTGTCAAACATGGCTAGTTTTACAAATAAAAAAATAAAATGTGGCGCGGATCAGTGACGTTAAGAGTGTGACGTGCGACATCTGGGGCACTATTGGAGCACGCAGGTCATTCAACGCGGGCACGATTCTTTTGTGACCATATCCAGACACACACCCACACACACACAGACATACACACACACAGACACACAGACATACAGACACACACACAGACACACACAGATACACACAGACAGCTCAGACACACGCACACACGCACAACACACACACACACACACACAACACAGACATACACACACAACACACAATACGGACAGACACACACA
>JZLH01S0051765.1:0-11386 GCA_001188425.1 Eucidaris tribuloides | reverse complement strand
TATTTTGTAGTGAGTTGAAACGCGAGTTGCTTGTTTGCTTTGATTCACATTCACAACTGAGATTCATTTGGGATTTAATCTAAACTAAAAAACAATCTAAAATCCTCCATGCAAAAATGTTTCCAATAAGGTCTAAAAATGAAGCCCTGAAAATTGCAATTAAAGCGATCATTTAACATGTAGATGTGGTAATTAAGCTTATATCATCATAAAAGACAGAAACCAACGTCAGTGCAGTTAGATTAGTGAAATTAAGGGCACGATCTTCAAACCTATGGCCGTTTCTCATAAAAATTAAACTAAGCTCGGGTTTAAAACCGAGCGTGGGTTTAACTAAACGCCCGCTCGTCTAACTTCAAATTGCTATTCTTCATAAGGTGAGTTTAGTTTAGACCCGAGTTAAACCCGCGCAAATTTAACTACCATGGTAACGTTGATCGAGTGCGTACGCTCAATACCGAGGATTTTTTATGGCACCTACAAGCGCGCTCGGCTCCATAGGAAATACACTACATAGCGCGTATTATTAAAAAATGGACGCGCCGCGTTGGTTGCGGCGCACTAGATCATTGACGCCGGGCGCGACATGATTGACAGCAAAACAACATGTCGTTCATGCAACTTCATGGCGGATCGTATTACGCGTACAGCATGTATGCAGCCTGCGAAAAGCGTCGTCACGCTAACTAAATTTATCATTTGCATTGGTACGATAAATCATGGAAACCTGTTTGCTTCACCAGGAAATTCAAGTAAGGTTGAAAATAGAATTCAGAATTTAGGCAAATGCGAGTTTGTGTGCGAAAACTGGCCGAAAGTGAAATGGGGATTGGGTTCTAACGAGTAACGTTAGCCAAAAGATTGATGCTGACAACATTGTCAAGTCTAATACGCTGGAGGGGTCTTTTCCTTTGAAGTTAGATCTGATCGTAAAGGTCTAACGAATTATAAATTTAAATATTAAATGTATGGGCTTGGTCTGATTAATGGTGCATATTCTGAAGAATATACAGCATGACTAATTTTCAGTAAATACCCACCTTGTGCGTTTAATTTTGTCCGTTGTGTCAGCTCGACTCGGTTGCGCAATGTGCCGTCCTTATTATTCCTTTACGGGCGGAGCGACTGCGTCACATAATGTTTCAAAATTAGCTCGTTACATCAACTGATTTAAAAAAAATCGTAACTGTAAAAAGTTTGTTCGTTTGGGCAATGGAAAGATGATTCGAGTGGTGAATTATTGTGGGCACAGTAATACTCGGCAGGGATGGGCAAGATTAGAACAAGTAATTACAATCCGGCCCGTGGTGTGCGGCATGCAGTGTTAGCACAGCCACCACACTATGTTTTGTGTACGTGCGGGTCGGCGACGGAACGACGAACAGTCGCAGAAATGCACATTTTTCTCATTGGACAGCTGAATCAGTTTGTAAACTTGTTTTCTGAGTAAGAATCAGAGCAGATCCTGCTTGTCTGCTAATAATCCAACGTTATCAAGGTCGTGGATTTTACTTTATTTCAATTTTCAACGCAATTATCAACACCTTTGAGCGTCGAATGTTGAAGTTAAACACGCACCGCTAAACCACCGCTAAACCTACCCCCCCGTTAGTCTAAAGATAAACCAGTGCCGTACTAACTTATTGTCTGATTCGGTAAGTGGTTTAACGAATTATGAGAATAGGAAGTATAGAAGTTAAACCCAGTTGCCGTACTAAGTTAGTACGGTAAGTGGTTATCTTTCTCTGAGAATTATGAGAATAGGAAATGAGATTTAAACCCCAGTTGCGTACTAACTTAGTACAGGCACTGGGTTTAAGGCGATGGTTTACGAGTTCTGAGATATACGGGCCTATATGTTTATCTCCTTTGAGAGAGCTTAATATATATATAATGCCAAACTTGGAGCTTGCTTGAGGGGATATGTAACTGAAATCATGATTGTAGAAGATAGCACAGAGGCTTACACTAGGGTACGCTTCAGTAGCATGTGTAGCGGTCATGATGGAAAGCAATAGAAATGCCAATATTAGTCTGGCAGGAAAGATTATTAGACATATGATGATATGAATACAGGGAAAAGGCCTTTTAGGCTTTGGGCGCCTTTGAAGACACAGTCATTCTATACAGAAATAAACAACTTGATGCAAGGTACTCTGAGATGAAATGAATGGTTGTCCTTGCTAGTATGTTGGGTCTTTTGTGTTAACCTTTTCACTAACATTACAGCAAACTGAAGGCAAGAGTTGCTGGTTGTGCAGATATAAACAAATTTGCAATCTTTTAATCAATGTACTCTTTAAAGACAGAGTAAGGGATTTGCATGTCCAGAAAAGCGTTAAAAGAATCAATCGGTCACGGAATGTGAAAGATTTAGAATAAATAAACACCTGTCATAAGAGAACTTTTGGTGAATACAATAGTTTTGGTGAAAATCTGAATCAATTAAACTCAAAATTTACAGTGACATTCGACGTGCACAGCGGCCGTTCCAGAGAATTGTCCCATATCAGCCATTAGCCGAAGGTCGTAGCTGAGTTTTAGGCCGTTAACCAATCAGTGTGCTCCGCTGGTCTTGCGACGATACCATACATCGCGATACGAATTTGAGGCAAATTTAAAACTCACACGAAAGAACCATTCTGATAACATGTCGTTATTTTTTTTCTCCATAAAACACCAATTCATGCATATGGATCCTCAACTTTCAACACCACTATTGTAAGTTACTTAAACTCGTTTGTATTTGATCAATGAAGGGCAAGTCATGACTTGCAAATGCCTGACACAATCTTTAAACTAATGGTGTGTGAACCCCTCTTCAGCTACCAAACAGTACAGAAGAGACCTTTTTTTTTTCAACACGCCCCCCAAATAATATTGTAATTTTGCAAAGAAAAAAAAAGAAAAAGATGTAATGCATAATGTCCTGTGGTGAAAGAGCATACATATATCTGGTGTATAATAACACCCAGCAATATGACAACTGGCATTTGGTAAGGCCCTACAAGGTTATAATAGTCTAACCTAAGTCAACAACTTGAAGGAGCCAACTCAGTCAAACCTCTTTTCATTTTAAAAGCTTTAACACCCAGTAGCCGTACTCCCCTACAAAATACCGGGGTCCCTTTCTGCCGACAGTATATCTCAAAGGAAAGGTCAGCATATATTTTATTCATAATCCCTAATAGCTATGATGGAGGCAACATCTTAGAGTAGATAAATGGATCTCCAAGGATAGAGGATCTTGAAACATTGATCATATGTAATAAGATACATATTGTAGTATACAGTCCAATCTATTACCCATTACACAATAGAGCGTACCGTATGTTTCATACCCTGTCTACTATATGGAGGGAGGTATGCATACAGTATTATGATTAAAATTAAATCCAAAATTATATTGTTCAATGTAGCTACTCATAGGTTGTATTTGATAGAGCTCTTATAATTCTTTTAGTCCCATTTAAATCATCCAAGTCTTTCTGTTTCAGTGAACAATTGTAGCGTCATCCAAACGTGCCATTACATGTATTACAACTATTATTATTGTTATAGTTATTATGATGATGATGATGCATGTATTACAACTATTATTATTGTTATAGTTATTATGATGATGATGATGATGATTATTATTATCATTATTATCATTATTGTTAATATCATCATCATCATCATCACTACAGTATCCTTATTATCATTAACATTATAATTTTTAGTATTAACAGTAATAAGTTTGCAGAGCATTTCAGAACACCATAATTTTTAATGAAAAATCTGTCAGACTGGCTAATCTGTACTCTGGATTTAAATTTCATGACAATTAAAATTTAAGACACACAGAGCAATAAGAAGATTCAAAGCTGCTCAGAAGCCAACCATGTACACAGGGGCAGGTGCATCGGTCGGCTGTATTTTTACAAGGAGTCTAGATTTCCCATCGCACCTCCCATCGATGACAACCAATACCAGTCAGTTTGTAGTCAATTACAGACGTGTCTGCCGTCGGTATGATCCAATGTCAGTGTACCTGACACCCTTGAAGGCCCGCGGTAGCTTTACTTTCGGCTGTTTGTTCAAATGTACACAGTAATGCCATGATGGAGCATGCCTATGCTGCTGTGAGTGCATTGCATATTACTGTGATGTGATGTATAGAGTGGAGCATATGTAAAATATGAAATACAACTTTTTCCCTGAAATTTAATGCCAATGAACAAATATTTTGCTTCAGAATCATTGCTCACTGCACAATATGGAGAGCATACGGTACATGTACATGTGTATCAGAGTAATAATCACTCGAACATTTCCTCATCACCAAACAATGAGAATGGTTATGAGTGTGATCAGTTAATGTCACGGACGGACAGTTCCAAAAATGCCTATTATTGAAGGCCTAAGGAAAGTTTAGCATTACTCAGTACCTCTAGTGATAACCTCCACAATAAATCATAAAGCGACCCTGTGTATCTTGTCACTTTTTTTCCTTAGCTCTTCAATAATGGTCATTTTTTTAAATGTCCGTCCGTGACATTAATTGATCACACTCATATCAAAGTATCAACACACAAAATAAACCCTTTACACCCTGAATTTATTCAAAGGTGATAATAATGACAACTATTCTTTTTATATTTCCTTTGAATTTTGCTTTCCCTATTACGGTATTGAAGTGGTATTGTTTCTACAGATATTACTTGAGCGCGCTATTTTTTAGTGTCTCTTGTACAAGGGTGAAGGAAAAATGATTATGATTGTTCAGTTTTATTGTACGATTGTGCACAGATGCAACATTCGCACACAAATGGTTAAATCAAGTGGTTATTTATAATTTACTGGTCATGCACAGAACATATGTGCAAGTATTTTTATGTATGGTTATGTGCAATTTATTGTATGTTTGTACCAAAACAGACAGAACATGATTTTTGTGCCAATGTCATTTTTATTTTGTGCATGACAATAAATTTGAATCTTGAATCTTGAATCTTGAAATTAAATACCAGGAGTATTTAATTTCAAGATGTCTAAAAATGAGTAGCAGGTTTGAGGACTGACACTTTTATGTTAAAAGTTAACCTTTGAGATATCAGTATTAAGTCTATGCATAGAGGTGAAAACCATACAATACATGCACATGTACATGTAGGCCTACATGTAGATGCACTACAATTTAATCCAGTACGGGGAAGTTAGTACACCATGTGAGGGCTGAATAATTCATAGTGACAGTCTTTTGTGATCCTGTGAAATTCAATGGCTCTGAATAGGTGCAGTGCAGGTAATGGTAATCAATACATGTTGTACACTATAATGGACATGTATTTAACTCAGCAGGTATATTTCTCCTTACAGTGCTACTTTGACTTGAGCTACTTAAAGGTATTGGCTAACATTTACCACAGTTAAAAAAATCAGAGCTACATGATTCCCAATGCTACCATTGTCTTTGATAAGGTCTAAAAATGATGCCCTGAAAAAATTGTATTTCAAAATGATTATTTAGTGCTTTAAAAAAGTGAAAATCGCAAGTTGATCGGATTCACCTGCCCATTTTCTCCCATAGACTTACTGTGTGTACACCTAGGCTATTTAAACTCGCCCCGAGTTTTAATTGTTTATTCATGCATAACTTGCCTTTGGCAGTGTAACTTTCCAAACTTTTTTATTCTAGGGTGTTTATTTGTCCATATGAACACTACTATGTAGTTCAGATATCAAAATTTGACTTTTTTTTTTAATTGAAGTTCCACAATGTTAGCCTATCACTTTAACTAGTATTACAATGTAGTGTCATTTTGAGATTGCTGTAATTGTTTAGTTTGAATTGGATCTCCTGCATGTTTAATGGCAGAACTGTTTGTTGAGTAACTAAAGGTTGGAGACAAAAGTCCAATCTGTCTGCCAAATTCATTTTTGTATCAATTTTGAAATCTAAAATAATACCAAATGAACTTAATCAAATACAGTTATGTTTTTTTTTCTAAATCATTTCCCATAGGAAATGTACAAACCACCACCTGCTCTCCGAAGATTTCAACATCACAGTTTGTCATCATAAACAATGTTTAGAAGGTTTGTGTTTACTGATGTCTGTGGTGACAATAGAATACATGTCCTTTGTGAAAGATTGACAAAAAAGTTGTCAAAGATAAGCTAGTATTTATGAATAATTTTCTTTTGTTCCCCTATAGTATTACACAAAACATATACATGCAACAACTTTATTGGACCTTTTGTTTTATTATTATTAACACACATGATACTTGAAAGATACACACCAATTATAGAAATAATCCTCCACACAAATATTATCATCATCATGATCATCACCACTACCATCACTTTCAACATCCATACATACTTTCATCATCTCCATCGCCCATTATCATCAAAATGATCATCCAAATGTCATCACTAAAAATTACAGCAAGTCCGGACTTTCATCACAGACAATCAAATGAAAAATGACAACAAAATATTTTATTTCTCCCAACTACAGGCTACAGGCTCTAAGAGTGAGCTAATTAATCATTATGATACCAGTAACCTTGACCCCACCCTAGCTGCATCAAGCCTCCTTGAACACAGCCCAGGTAACACTGGATTTGATACTGTACATGTATATTTACTAGGCTACACTGACCTGTGTGATAAATACACTGTATGTCCACCCCCTGTTATTCCAAACAACAGCATCTCATTTCCATAAATGTGGGGATGATATTTTGGTTTGCCCAGTGACCATAAATAATCCAGAGATGCGGTTCATCATGTCTGAATAATTGATAGTGCTCTTGTAGAGAGGATGGAGAATGGTCAGAGAGATACGCTAAGTTACACTGTTTCTGTATGCCTGCTTTCTCCATTAACGCGCTACTTTAAGTGCTTAAGTGGTTGTTTACGACTTGTAGATGCAGCAATCATTTTATGAATATATTTTGTAAGTAGTGTATTTTCTAGAAATGACAATGATACCCTCATGGAAAAAATGCATCTATCACTCTATAGCTCTCCAATAAGTAATCATTTCTAATTAAAAAAAAAATCAGTTCTACTTCTAGCAATGACCGGGAGAACCATGCTTCCATCAATGACGACAAGAATGAGGTACATGTATGTAATATTGCCCCCCTCCCCCAAGAAAGAAAAAAATAGGGGGAAAGGGAGAGAAGAGTAGGATAGTTTGGCATGTTGCACTGCCACTTTTTTTCTCTTTTGCATCATACATGTAAGACACTCCCTTGGCGGAATACCATCACTCCCACGCCTTGATCAGCACGGAATTGTTGCCATCAACAGCAACTAACGCTTAAACCTCTGCCCCCAACAACCGGAAATTCCCAAGCCCCCGCCCCCCCCGACTCTGCCTCCAGAATCAAAATCTTGTCTACATGTACTTCACTGTCAATAGTGACCATATTTCTCACACCTGAAGCAACAGTTTATCATAAAATGTAACCTCAAAAATCAAGATGTTTATGAACAGATAAGCAACTACATTTGATTTGCTTAATACATTCTATAAAATACAGAGATATAAACTTGGAAAAACCTGTGGCATCGTAATTTCTAGCTGTATGCAGATTCAACTTTTTGGGTGTAAGTACCCTTACTTTCTAATAAAATTAAGGTAGTATTGACTGGCATGACAATAAACAACTAAATCAACGAGGATATATTCGCAGATTGCAACTGGGCAATTCCGTGAAATACTGGACAAATCACAAATTATATAAATTGCTCTATCTGGAATAATATTAAATTTTAATGGTTTGAATGGGTATGAATCATGAAGAAACAATGGGGGACATCATTTCCACTCTAAAATTTACATCTTCAACAGCACCCTCTAGGAGAATCAGAACGATACATGAAATACCACATGTGGGACTAGTGTGACTAAATCTCAGTTTTATGAAAAACTATCATTATTCTGCAGTTTTTTCCATGCCAACGCCTCTTCTCATTGTGTTGAAAGTAATAAAGCGCCCACATATGCATACTAAATCTGAAAAAGACATGAATAAACGAGAATTTTGTGTGATGGACAAAATGTAACGTAAACTAACCGTAACGTAACTAACCATGTTTTTGCTGTTGTAGTTAAAAATGAAAAGATTTTTATCAATAAGTTATATATCAAATGACTTAGCAAGATGTCAGAAATAGCATGAATACCACAATTTGTGTCAGTTGAAACAGGTTGAGGAAACTGAGGACAAAGACTTGTCATTTTTTCCATGTCCTCTTTTCGTAACGTAACTAACCATGATTAAAGTTCTTGTTAATACCCACTGAAACATGTCTCATGATTTTGCTTGATGTTGTGAAGTAGGTGCCAGTCTAGAGAATATGACAGTACCAAAACAGACAAATTATATGAAATATTTTCATGTAAGAGCCAAATGTTGAGCAAAGTTTGTCATAAAGTGTAACGTAACTAATCACGGAATTGCCCAACTAAATCGTATAATGCCAACGACAGAAAACTGGCCTACAGTGTTCTGCAAGTTTCAAAAAAATTTGACTGTTTTCATACTAGCTTGTGAAGTATGTTTGTATACACCATTATTCCACATATTATGTACACGTACATACCTTCTCTCTTGTAAAAACCCCTGTACAATACACACTCAGTCGTCCCCGGGTTTGTTATTCCAGTGTCTGACGCTAATCACATGATGCAGACAGTCTTGCCAAAGCCAATGTCACGAAATCTCCACGACACAAACACTAGACCAGGGAAATAACCTCTAGCTGCAAGAGCAGCACAGACCAGACACTCACAAACAGGCAATAGTCGTGGTAAAAAGGTCTTTAAATCTCACAAGAATTCCCAGGCTAACTCAGGCTGATACTGTAGCTATTTCACATGTATACAGAACTTTTCAGATATTGCACATATTTTCATGGAGGTCACAAACGTCACTGTTTTTTACGCCAAGATTACACAATTTGTAGCTGGACTGGCCCACATGACATACCGACAGCAGCAACGAGTAGAGGATTCCCCCACTGGCTGCCTGGCTATTATAATGACAGTACTAACGCACTAACGACGGTACTAACGCACTGTTCAAAGTATAGTACAGGATGGCTTCCTGGTTCTGTGGTATGAATAGGTGGTTTTGACCTATTGATGCCGGATTAGCTGTCAGTGGAGGTATTTACATTAGATCTAGCTGACAAAAGGTCGATGGAAGAAAGGGGGATCCCTCAATGTCCAGGGTACTTCTTCAATTGTGGGTGTGTAGTTGAGGAGAGGGGGCATGTTAGGGTGCATGTAGGGTGGAAAAGGGAGGTGCTTGGTGGAGGTAGAATTGTGGGGTGTGTGGTTATGGGGTTATTATCAGTGTGTGCCCTGTAGTGGTCTTGGGTTGGAATGGATGCCCAGCAAGTGTGGGTGTGGCAGTGAGGGGGTGTGGCAGAGTGGAGGTGTGTCTGCTAAGTGTAATTTTAAGGGGAATTCTAGGGTGTTAATTAATTTGGTTAGAATGGAAACAGATAAATCAGGGATACAAAATTAACAGTGAAAGTTTAAGGAAAACTGGTTTAATAGAGAGTCTTAAAGTGCAGGGATATGATTGGTAATTGGAAGAAATAAAAAATGTCCTAAGAACCAAACTGGTTGAACGATATACCAAAAATACACTAGCTGGAGTGCATCTTCTGGCTGAAAGGTTTTGTCTTTAATTTGTTTACTTAAAGGCAGTGGATCTCTTTTGCATGCCTAAAAGTTAACATTGTGTAAATACAATGGCATATAGAAGAAAATGCCATCTGGGAACCTTTAGCTAAATATACGACCTGGAAACTCAGTTTTAGTGAAATTACAGTGACCGTTAGACTCTGATTTGAATTTTTTTCTCGCGAGAAAAAAATTCCTACCATAGAACATACACTAAAGAGCTATTGTTTTTCTTTTGCATTTTTCAAATTCTAGGAAATAACTGACCCCCAAATTTCACAGACATGCCTTTCATCAATAGCCTAAGGGCATGGGGTATCTTTTCCTGGTCTACCGGGATGTTTGCAAATGAGATCCACTGCCTTTAAGCCAAATCAAGCATGAACATACTAGCATTTTTATTTTTTCTCGAGGCTCAAGAGAATTAAATCCCATAGACTGCTACACATCAGATTTGTCTTTCACAAGGCATACTACTGTTATTCTAGAAGGGGTCAACTTTTGACTACCAAATTTTCACTGTAGTATACTTGCACATTTGATTTGATTCTAGAATAGTTTCACCCCAAGTTGAGGACTACCCCCAATCATATCATTCACCTTTAAGAATTATCTTTTTTCTAATTTTGATCTTGATTTAGATACCCAAATTTGGTGCAGAGCACAATATCTTCAGTTCAAGGGACATTGATTTTAAAAACCTACATGTACATGTATGTGCGTGCACATGCCACTGGTGGTATAAATTATATCACCCTGGAACCAGAGTATTGTTTGTCACATTCTCTTTGGACACGTGGATCCCCTGATTCGTCTCAGAGACGATTTCAAATCCAGTCAGTGTTGTCTTTGCAAGTTGATTTTTTAGTTCATTCCTCTTACTCAAAGATCCATCACCTCCCCCAACCAACACACACACACACATACGTGTAATCACCTTCGACGGAGGACGTACAATTTTTAATGTGAGTGTATTTGTGTGTGAGTGTGTGTTTGTAACAGTAATACCGAGGACACACAAGGCAATTTTTACCCATTCAATGAGGATGAAACTTCTGACAACTGCGGACATATACATTACAGTACACAACCTCCAAATATGGACGTTCTCTATTTACCCCCAGACCTTGCTTACTGGTTGTAATGCTGCATAAGCATCTCAATTACAAGATGATCTAAAAATGTGGACCGTCCCCCCTGGAAGGTACGTCCGCTATTGTATAGTAAAATTAATCCAAAACGTCCACGGTTGGAGGCGATTACAAACACACACACACACACACACACACACACACACACACACACACACACACACACACACACACACACACACACACACACACACACACACACACACACACACACACACACACACACACACAAACACACACACACACACACACACACACAAACACACACAAACACACACACAAACACATACACAAACACACACAGAAACACACACACACACAATCACAAACACAGACACACACAGACACACACACATACAGAAACACACAGAAACACACACAATCACATACACAAACATACACACACAAACACACACACACAAACACACACACATACAAACACACACACACACACACACACACACACACACACACATACAACACACACACACACACAACACACACACACACACACACACACACACACACACACACA
>JZLH01S0051756.1:9205-22392 GCA_001188425.1 Eucidaris tribuloides | reverse complement strand
ATGATAATTTGATTTACAATTGGCGACTTGAAATGTGTACGAGGTTATCAAAGGAGAAGCCTAGTTATATTTCAGAGCGTGGCATGCATTACAAAAATAATTTTAGATGGGGAAATCACGGCAACTCCGGCATTTTGCAGGGATATTACTGACAACGAATTTATCCAGACAGTACATTGATGCCGAATGTAGAGTGCACAGTTTGATGTCATAATATACAAGTCTTGACATGAACAATAGACCCCACGGGGCGCGATCCAATAGTTTCGGAAATGAGGGGGTGGCGGCGGCAAAAAGTAGAAACATTTCAAAAAAATTTTTCGGTGCGCCGAGACTCTATCGCGACCAGCCAAATTGTAATACAAATGAAAAAATTGACAAAATTTTGTAGTTTTAGAGTAGATTATGTTATGCCTATACCTTTAATGGTATTATGACCACGTGAGAAGTGACTTTCCAATGCTTTTAAAACAGTATTATTGTACACCTTGCATATGAATTATTTCTGTTTGTCACAAATTATTGGCGGGGGGGGCGGACAAAATCGTAAATGTTTTGTCCCCCCTCCCCCCCAATATTTGCAATTGCGTGGCGCATCGCCCCCTGTCATCCCCCACTGCCGCCAGCTTGAAGCGGATGCCTCTAGTATAGACCCTGACAGACTTAAGCAGCTACGAGTATTGATTGGAAGAAGTATTTTTAAAAAATCTCACGAGTCCTATTATCGATGATGTGATGATGAAAAAATAGATAAATAGCTTCATAGATTATGGATAAATTATTAAAGTGAATCGCAAGATATAAGCTACTGCATTAGAAGACCAGGGGATTGTAACAAATTGACTTGTATTCATGGCGGGGGGGCATTGACGCCGAAAACTTGTTCCCTGATAACTCAAGTCCAAAAGGCTTTGTGCGTCTCTTTCTTGCAGCTTTTCCATGTGTTTTGTGCTGAATTTTCCACGTCTGTAAAGCCTGTCAGTGGCAAGTCTGACCCCCTCTATCTTCCCCCCCCGCCTCCTGCTGCTTTACGCAGAGCTGTTCGAGAGCGAGTGAGTGGTGCATAGAAACATAATAAAATGGTGACAGATTCGCTGCCATGAGCTAATGACAACTAATCTTCTAACCTGGCTCACTCCTTACCATTCACGATAAACAGTAATACCTAAAATGTTGTATTGGTAGCTTACTCTATTATATGCAACAACAACTCAATACAAAGAAAGAAATGTCAGCGCGCCGCTCCAATTTCCTTTTCATTTGCACTTTCTGCAGATGAAATTATGTCCTTCATTATCCCCAAAAGTCCCAATAATGTCAGTGGTCTTTACAGTCATGAGTCTCAGCGCTTTTGTTGCCTTATTTAAGATATAATTATCCAAGATATAACATTCTACATTCTATTTCACTTTAACTTCTCTTCGGATCCGTCCCCTAAGACAGGCCTATCGGGAAAAGTTGAATGAGGCAATCTGGAAAACACTCGGCAATAGTCTGTGGGAGAAAATCCCGCTCAGTATGGTATTGTTTCATAGAAGATTCTGGAAGTCTTAGGCTCTAGCATTTCAAAATACACTTCGGAAACATATTTCCCATTAATACCCAAATCTGTTTGTGTATCTATACACAGCAAATGTGACAACACAACCAGAGAGCACTTTTTTATGTCTCCATGGCCATGCAAAGGTGCATAGGGTTCGGAGATCCTTTTTGCGGACCTTTAGAAAGACAACAAAATATTACTTTAGCGCTGAAGCTACTTGTAAAGGCAATGCCTATGGAATTCGAAAACCAGTAATTATACTACCAGTTGCAATCCAGATTTTTAAATCCGATTTTTTTTTCCCCAGTTAGAAGGGTGGCCGAATTCACCTCACTTTCATATCAATTACCCTTACCCCCTCCCTCTACTTTGCCCGATTAGGCGCATCCTCTTCCTTCAGCCCAACCCTCCTACTCTCTTCCACCACTTGCTTCTTTTAGTCACCCTCTTCCCAGCTAAGACCATCCATATGACACTCCAACGCTCTTCTCAACATGATCAAAATTAATCCTCAACACGTCCATACGAACGTACTCCATTCGCCTTCGACTTCGCCCTCTGATCCACCGCTTCTTCCAAACCCAACACCTGCATCAAATCCTGTCTTCTTCCTGGTCATCAGCTTCACATCACATATCGCTCTCTCAATCCTCAGAAGCCACATCTCATTTTTACTCAAACACCAAGTCTCACTCCCAGTACAACACTGCCGATCTCACGCAACTACTACAAACCATCCTTTCATCTTCAAAGGAAACTTTTTCTCATATTACTCAATTTCCCTAAACTTCACCCATCTAAATCTTGCCCTCGCTGTCACAGCTGCCCTACACCCTCCACTCACACTCACCCTGCCCCCCAACTACGAAAACCATTTGAACATTTCCACCTTGTCACACGTCTTTTCCACCTGTTCCAACTGTATACTAGTGTATTTACACAAGGTTCATATTTTGGCATACAAAGTCGGGGGGGGGGGGGGCAATCTTTGCTACTTTCTTTCATAAATGACAAACCTCAAATCATTCAGTGTACACCAACCACATCCAATAAATCAACAAGCCAATACAGAATGAAATGATTTTACTAGTTTTATTGACACACATGTGTGCTATATACACAATCTTACATACACATTGCATACACCCTTATTGCTACTTGTACCCAAAGATCAATTTTCATTTGCTCCTCTGCACTTCAACATATTCTCAATTTTGTTGTGGTGAGGGATCATTAAATATTACACAACTCCTAATGATGAAATTTCAAAATTTGAGATATTGTTTAGTTCACTGTACTGTCATTGTTTTTTTTTTCTTCTAATTACAGTGTGGGAGTGTGTGGCACTGTGTTAACCTCACTTTCACAAATGCCAGGATGGTCATGTATTTGTACATGTACTTTGTAAACACTGCAAAAATGTAATTACCAACACAAAAAATAAACATTTTATTTACAAACCTAATTCAGCTTGTTTTGAACTGTTGGATGGATGGATATATAAATAGATAGATAGATAGATAGATAGATAGATAGATAGATAGATAGATAGATAGATAGACAGATAGATAGACAGATAAACAGATAGATAGGCAGATAGATAGACAGATAAACAGATAGATAGGTAAACAGATGGATAGATAAGCAGATAGATAGATGTAGATATATAGTCAGACAGATATATAGAAAGATAGATACATAATAGACAGGTATATAGATAGATAGATAGATATATAGATAGATAAATAGATAGATAGATAGATAGATAGATAGATTGAATGATAGATAGGGAGAAACATACCAACATCACTTGTACATTCATACATACATACATACAGAGTACACATATACATACAAATACGAATCGCTAGGTTGATTAGGATAGATATTTCTCTATCTATACATGGACGGATAGATATACTGAAAGATAAAAGTACATTTTGTTGTACAAAAAATACACTCTAAACTAAACTAAAAAGCACACTTCAATATGGCCTGTGAATAAATACAGATTGATAAGAAACATTAAAATATATTCAGGCAGATACTCTTTTGTTTCATGACACCCTGTAGCTGATTCGACATGTTTAACTGCAAGTTGCAACTGATGTTTATGTAACTGTATTTTGAATACTTTTGTGCACCATTTGTTCAGCCTACTCTCCATGGAGTCATAGTCTTGAATATTTTTTTAAAAATCAATGAGTTTGTTACCAATTTGTAGTTATACAATACATGTATACAGGTAAACTCCCATTTTTGCTATATCCATGTCAAACACACACACGCACACACACGCACACACACGCACACACACACACACACACAAACACAGGCCTATAAGGGTCATTTATATACTTTCCTCTTGTTTCAGATCACTGATTTATTTTTTTTATCAATTATTGTTTTTTTTTTCAAATTGTGATATATTTTTCAACAATGAATGGTAGCGTGGGTCCAACCTGAAATTTCAATTATTTACCATTATTTACCATCATTTTATTACAATACACTCTTGAAAACCTCATCAATTAAACACCATACTATACAATGCAATGCCTTCTCTCGATTCCGATGGCATTTGCGCCAGCGACAATATGCTCCTGTGACAATTGTATGCACTAACCCTACCCCAAACTCAACCCCTAAAACCTAACCCTATTCTGAACTGGAAACCCTTTGGCAATCCTATCCCTAAGACTTTGTCTTCAGAAATATTGTCACCAGAGCAACTGTCCGGTCACCCTTCCCTCCAGAAAATATTCATGTACATGTTTTGTCAGTAAAAGATGGTAACTTATTGATAGCAGTGAACTTCACATCAATGCATGATTGAGGTCAAGTAACAGAAGGAATTAGGAATATTTGTTTGGACAAAGTAGAAAAAAAGACCTCACTGTACATCTGAACAGTTATGCTTATTCTTATAATTACAATACTTCATGCATTGTCATTAAGTCTTGATTGGTTTTTTGGGGGGAAATGTTTCAAACTTTACATCCAGTACATAATTTACTTACACTTGAATATAAATTATCTTATCACACATTGATTCTTCAAATACACTTGAAGGCATTTATACTTGGGAGTACCTGAACTGTATAGTCTACATACTTTCATTAAAATACTTCTTTTGATAAAATTAGTTACTGGCACATACTTCTTTTTCAAGTCATGGTAATAAAGATGTCTATTTATGCCATTCATATAAAAATGCTACAATGGCTTGCATCATTTAACAGTTCTTTAAAAGTGATTGTAACCACAAACTTACCTCCAAAAATGATCAAAAACGCTTAAAAAAAATAGTACTCTTCATTATGTTCTTCAGAAAATGTAAACTGTATGCATAAATATTCTAAAATACATTGAAAACTTGCTGGCTAATGATACATTGAATGAATAAATTCCATACATCAAATGACATTCATGATTAAATACTCAGAATAAATAGATTTCAGCAACTGAATAGTTCATAACTGGCATGTCACAAAAAGTACTCTATATACTGTGTAAGCACAATATAATCTACAAATAAATATGCTTCATATTTCAAACTGGCATTTATTGGTAATACAAAGAATAATATGGCACTATGGAAGTATAAAAGAGGTATGAAGGGTAGACATTTTAACACACAACTGGTGCATAATTCTGACATTATGATGCACTATTACACAGAGATCCAACCCTTAGCCAGGGCACCACACTAACTTATTTTCTGGCTTGCCCTTTGGGCAAGTAAAGTAATTGCTCTCAAATTTTTACTTGCCCTAAAGAAAAAATTGAAAAACAAGTAAAATAAATTACTAACACCCCCTCCCCATATATAAAGAAAAAACAGTTAAAATATAATTTCTCATGCATATATATGAGACAGGCACACATAAACGTGGACACACAACACACAGTTGTTTTTAAACTCAAGCTTCCAAACCAAACACAAAATAATGATGAAATTTAGTAACGGTAAAAGTAAACTGAACACAAAATCTCACACATCTTTTGTTTGTTTTTGATAAGTTTTTGGACTTGTTTTCCCTATTCTGACTATCAAATTATGATATTTTGATCTTTTACCTGCCCAACAGGAAATTTTACTTGCCGAGCAAGCGGGCAAGTGCTAGTGTCGAGCATCTCCAAAACGGGAGATTCTCCTGCCAGGACGACCTTCCAAATGGGAGACTTATCATAATTATTTGGCGAATCACACAAGACAACCACGAAGCACAAAGCCCGAAGTGTCTTAGCCGGGTTCCACGGACCACAAGATCCCTGGAAGCTCAAGGGTTCTGGATGGTCTCTGATGCACTCTGAGCCTTATTTTGGGAGCATCCAACAAATTTATTACAATGCAGGGGTAAATGCATCTTCAGTGGAAGTACAACTTGAGTGGGAGAAAAATTCAAACTCAAGCGGGAGACTTCTGAAAACTTGCATCAGAGCGGGAGATCTTACGTCCAGAAGAGAGGTGGAATCTCTAACTCTGCTTACAAATTGGAGCACTCTTATTGAATATGTTATCACGGTAACGAACCCAAATCAGAGATGTACAAAGCCTTGTGACCTTTGACCCCTAACCATTCAACTCTCAAATCTCATGAGTTCACCTCCGTATTATAATACACACCTAACTCCAGTTTCCTTTAAATCTGATCCATGGTTCTTCAGTTAACAAGAACCAGTAACAGACAGACAGACAGACAGACAAATGGACAATTCGAAAACACTATGCACTCATGGCACCTTCCATGCAGACGCATTAAAAACTGTGAACTTCATGTAAAATCTGTCAAAATTAGTGTGCCCCATCTTCACTCTCCCTCTTCAAGTCTAATGTAAATAGGGAGTTTTAGATTTTTTGACGTAGTGCACGACGTGGAATCTTATTTCTTTTCACACATCGTTCTCGTCCTTTCCGGTGTCGTGAACTGTTTTACCTTTAGACTTCTTGTAAGCAAAGCGACCAATACAAATTTCTACCAGGGACATTTTAATGTGTGTGTGTGCACGTTAGAATTCCCAAGAGGATGTGCAATCAAACATCCCTGGTTCTATGCAATCCCAGTACAGAATTTCACTTAATAAAACTTGCAGCGTTGCCCATTTGGCGAAGACATCAAATCAGCAACAACGATTGTGAAATAAAAGGTGACGCAGGATATATCCAAATTTGAGCTATTTCGCGCATGCACAGTACGGCGACATCACAAGATTCCGCGTCGTGGATGAAAATCTAAAACTCCCTAATGTACTACGAATGCGGATCAGTTTAACATCTGGTACAATGATGTCTTGTTGTCAATCACCCACTGCTCAAATGTCTTGACGCCCAGTACCATCTTCTTGGTCGTCTCCAGGTTGAAGCGGAGATCGTGCCTCGCGAAAAACTCAAACATGTTGGCCAGGTCTTCGATCCCCGGAACCTTGTATTCTCTGAACTGCTGGACTTGCATCTACATGATGGAAGAACGTTAGTTCATGCATTCATTAGTTTTTACACTAACAAAATATACTGTAACCAAATATGTTAAAGGTAAATGACATGATTGGGGGTAGTCCTCAACTTGTGGTGAAACTACTCTAGAATCAAGTACACTGTGCAAGGATTCTACTGTGAAAATTTGGTAGTCAAAAAGTTGATTTGTTCTAAAATAACTTCTATCTGTATGCCTTGTGACAGACAAATCTGTTGTGTAGGGTTCTATGGAATGTATCTTTATTGGGGCTTGAAAGAAACAAAACTCTCATTTGTTCATGCTCGATTCGGCTTAAGTAAACAAATTTAAGGTAAATCCTTCAGGCCAGGAGCTGGTGTCTCCATCGATATAGCTTTCAACCAGTTTGGTTTAAGAGGCATTTTTTGTTTCTCCCAATCATGTCACTGCCTTTTAACCCATTGGAGATGATTTGATTTGATTTCACTATAACACGCATTTTCCATAGACCCCAACACAAGTTAACTCGTAACTACATGTAGTTACCAACGGGTTAATAACATTAGTTTATGCAATCATTAGTTAACACTGACAAAATATACTGTGACCACATACAAGTATGTTACTTTGTAATTACATGAGTTTTCACAATATCCACTTTTCATGGAAAATGAGAATCAACTGTCCATTTTTTTCATGAATATGAGGGCTCAATTGAATCTGCATGCTTTCACAAGGTTTTTAGGTAATTTGCCGTGTTTGCTGGCCAAAAAAGTGAACATTTATGAGTTTTTATATTCAAAGTCAATGGAGAGTTGTTCTGGTATGACTTAGCAGAATTTCCCCCTGAAGATGGTAACATATATCTTGGTTCCAAACTTCCAATTGTTGAAAAACTATTATCTCTTGAATGGCATAAACACATTTGCTCAAACTTTCATGTTGGATTTCCAAAAACTGTTCTGGATCCACTGAATCCTCATTCATTAATGCGGGAAACTACATCTCTGAGTTAAAGGTTAGTGACATGATTGGGAACACTTGAAAATGCCTCAAAAACCAAATCAGTTGAAATATATACCAACTATACACCAGCTGGAATAGACTTCCCTGCTGGAAGCATTTGCCTTTAATTTGTTTACTTAAAGTGATAGGCTAACATTGTGGAGCTTCAATTTAAAAAATTGTCAATCTTTGATATCTGAGCTACATAGTAGTGTTCAAATGGACTAATAAACACCTTAGAATACAAAAGTTTGGAAAGTTACACTGCCAATGGCAAGTTATGCATGAATAAACAATTAAAACTCGGGGCGAGTTTTAATAGCCTAGGTGTACACACAGTAAGTCTATGGGAGGAAATGGGCAAGTGAATCTGGTCAACCTACAATTTTCACTTTTTTAAAGCACTAAATAATCATTTTGAAATACAATTTTTTCAAGGCTTCATTTCTAGACCTCATCAAAGAGTCTGGTAGCATGGGGAATCATGTGGCTCAGATTTTTTTAACTGTGGTAAATGTTAGCCAATACCTTTAAGGAGAATCAAGCATGAACATAGTAGTATTTCAATTTTATCAGGGCACGATAGATATAGAAGCCATAGAGATCTACACAACAGGTTTGCCTGTCACGAGGGATATTGACATTACTTATTTTAGAATGAGTCAATATTTGACGACCAGATTTTCACAGGAGAATCCTTGCACAGTTTACTCGATTCTGGAGTAGTTTCAGCCCAAGTTGAGGACTACTCCTAATCATGTAATTTACCTTTAATGCAGAAAGGGTAATGATGTGCACTGACAAAAGCACAGACCCCACAACAATGCCTCACAAACATCACATATACAGTATATCATCAGCTTTTGAATTGTACTTGGACACTATATTTTTCAATTTTGAAAACTCCATTTTATACTTGACTATGTAATGAACAGAGTAGGGGCCTACTATTTACATAAATGATTCATAAAATTTTAGATGGCATGAGAAGAAAGAACATAAAATCTTTTTTTTTAAATATTACTTAACAACTCGAATTCATAAGCATTGCCTAAAAATACAATTTAGAAATGATATACCAGCATTATTCCCATCATTCTGATGACAATAGATAATGGGAACAAAACTGCCATCTTCAAATTTGGTTCTGACGCAGTAGAATGATGGTCTATTAACTTTCATGGTGAAAAAGGGTAGACCACAGGTAATCCAACCATTCTTTTGCGGAGGAACGATATCACGAGGCGGCCTTGCGGTTGGAGAACTATTTTCAGTGTTTTTGACGACTTTGTCGTATTGAATCCAGAACAAAATCATTATCAATCAGCCTTATACTGATGTTACCTCAATTCTCTCTATCGACAATACCTCATACAGCAGCAGAGGGCGTACTTGTCCACGAGAACTGGGCCCTCACAAACTTCCGGTTTTATATACATTAACATGGGTTAAGAATTGAAAAGTCCTGTGAAATTGACCAGTTTAAAATTTGTGGCATGTACCCAACAAATTTTGATGCTACCTGTAAAGGTCACATGAAATCATAACACAAATTTGTGACACTCTGACTATATTTAGTAAAATTGTGAATTTTGCAGACATCTTCTGTGTATTGCCTTTGGAAAAAAGAATAAATTGGTCACACCTGTCAAATCACCGTGCAATCTGTGCATGTGCTCACCGACGATAGCGCCCTCTATTGCTGAATGCGCTATATTGTCCATAGGGAGAATTGTTCCACCAAGATAGAACGTTGAGATTGTTCTCCCGCAGCGTCCCACGATCGTTTG
Organism: Eucidaris tribuloides; assembly: GCA_001188425.1. Taxonomy (NCBI): domain Eukaryota; kingdom Metazoa; phylum Echinodermata; class Echinoidea; order Cidaroida; family Cidaridae; genus Eucidaris; species Eucidaris tribuloides. The sequence goes on along the minus strand of JZLH01S0051756.1, from coordinate 12,616 downwards.
GAATAAAAAAACTCTGTTCCTTGATGAGGGAACTATTGAAATAACTCTGGTGTCTCTCCTTAATGTCAGTTGTCCGGCAGAAGGGCCCTAGCACATGTTCCTCGCAGAAGGGCCTAATCAGTAAATTTTTGTAATGTGAGAAATATTGCCTTATTTAATTTATGGCATCATAAACAGTACTTGACAGAAGGATCTTAACTAGAAAACGTCAATGACGTAGCGCTCATCGGCATCTTGCAAATCATATATCGACAAATTTCATGTGTACATTTTATACTGCAAAAATTTAAATTTGATGTCCGGAAGGAACATGAATATAAAAAATTAGAAGTGAGAAAAATTAGTTTTCATGCCCCGGAAGGACATGAAAAAAAAAATAATAATAAAAAAAATAATAATATAATAACTACATGATTATATATGATTGCACCCCCGGATCCCTTCCGGGGCTCCATACTGATTTTTGTTGTTGGAATAAAGCAATTCAATCAAACTATCAGAAATGATGGAGAAGAAGCATTTACTTTAACAATAATGAATTACATAATGAAGAAGCATTAATTTTGAAAACATTTTTGTGATTTTATTTGTGATTTTGAATTTGGCATAAATTTAGCATAATTAATGATTTCAAATTTTGTACAAGTTTGAAGCCCCACTAGCCCTATCATATAAACAAATCAGAATGAATAAATGGTCAAGAAATGAGGGAGAAGCAATTTCTGTTATTTTGAATAAATTCTGCATAAATTACCTAATTAATTAATGGAGCAACAGTTAAAAATTCTGGTAGAAGTTTATGATAGCAACTTAGCTCTACCAGATAAAGCAACTAAATCACAAATTGGTTGAAAAATGAATGAGAAGCATTTTTGTGATTTTATTTGTGATTTTGAATAAATTTGCATAAATTTGCATAATTGATTAATTTCAAAATTTTGTGTAGAAATCTTGAAGCCCCCACCTAGCCCTATCAGATCAAACAAACAGAATGAAAATCGGTCCAAAAATGTGGGAGAAGCAATTTTTGTTATTTTTGGAATAAATTTGCATAAATTACCATAATTAATTAATGGAGTATAATTTCAAAATTCTGTGTAGAAGTTTTATGTGCATAACTCAGCCCTACCAAATAAAGCAATCACAATCACAATCAGTTGAGAAATGAAGGAGAAGAAGCATTTTTTTGTGATTTCGAATAAATTTGCATAAATTAACATATATAATGAATTTCACGATTCTGTGTTGAAGTTTTAAATCCCCCACCTAGCCCTATCATATGAAACAATCAGAATCAAAATCAGTTGAGAAATGACGAAGAAGAAACATTTTCAAAACTGTGGACGGACAGACGGACGGACGGACGACGGACGCCACGCCATGGCATAAGCTCATCGGGCCCTTCGGGCTGGATGAGCTAAAAATATCACACTCCTTTGATTTCATGTGAAAAAAGCCAATGGTTTTCAAGTTAGAGACAATTAAGTGTTAGGCCCTTCTGCCGAGAATATAATGCTAGGGCCCTTCAGCCAGACAATCGACAAACTATGTCCTGCTGAGTTGACAAACTGTACCTTGAGGTCTTTGAACTCGTTCGGCCTCAAATGCTTGGTGAGAACGTCCGCTATCTCATCAACCCGCAACTTGTCACCCACCACGGCATACGTCTTGCTCATGGTTGCTCCAGGATTGTTGAAGATGTAGTGTAGCAGTTCCCCAGCCTGGTCGATGTCAAACATGTTGATCGGTGAATTCAGCATGGGTATCTCTGTAATAAAAGGGGCGTGGCATAAAAAGAAATGAACAATAAAATTTACACATACTGGCATTACAAACATTTGACATGTTGATGTCATGTTACACCTGACAAAACGACTCATGAACTACAGAATTCTCTCAGTACCATAGCCACAAAACCTTATAGGCTTTACATGTGATGTTCCAAGTGCAACACTGAAAGGATTAAGCCATGTACACTGTCGCTTTTAGTACTAGAACGTAATAAATAAATAAATAAATAACAAATTTCTTTTTCTCCAAAATACTGCTAATTACTCTTTGCCAGCAAATCTCTTAGTTCTAACAGTTTAGGTGACCAAATAAATAATACTTTAAGGTGGAACTGGAACACTAAAATGTTGCCTACATACTCATTCTCCCACCCCCCCCCCTCAACCAGGTGTATCAGTAGGGTGTATTTCCCCCCACCCATGGCTGCTGTAGAAAAATAAGAGGAAAAAAAATTGATCATCTATTTCCAAACACTTTTCTGAAAAACTTGGGTAAACTTTTAAATGGGAGATTTACACTGTATGATGGACAGAAAATGCCTCTTGTATCCAATCATTGGTTATTAGTGAACTCTGCACCAAAAACCTTGAAAGGATTGAAACCTCTTGTGATACCATTTAGGTGGTTGAATGTTTGCTGTAGAGCTTTGAAAAGTTACACTGGGGGTCGATAAGTAGTTTAGTAAACACAAAGTGAAGTCACACCGCACAAATGAAAAAAAAAGAAGAAGAAACTTTGTAATCAGTACAGTTGATATGGTGAAGGGGGCAGTCAATTAAGGGGTCATTTTGATCATTTGTTTTCCAAAATATAGTTTTGTCTTCCTCAATTCATATTGTTTTCATTAAATAAGTGTGTATGTGGGGAAGGACTGGCGAAGAAACAAAGCACACACCATCATTTTAATACATAACATTTCTTTCAATGTTGTTTGAATTAACTGTGTTTGCCATGAACCTACATACAGCCATATCATTTGTAGATGTATTGTATCAAAGTTCAAATTTCATCTAGTTCTCACACAGTGGCATACATTAGATCTCTGTACCACTGTGCCCAGAACAGGGAAACAACTACTGGGGGGGGGGGAAGGGTGGAGGGGGAGGGGGAGGAGGAGGGGGAGTGGGGGAGTACAACATACCTTCTTTTTAGTGACAGTTAGATTTCCAGGTAAATTTTGGTATTTCATACAGTTACTTGTGCCGTGTGTGATTAAATGCCCTCAATCATTGCCCTTAATCAAGGTTTTTGTATACTTTCTTTTTAGTGGCAGTTAAATTTCCAGATAATTTTGTTATTTATTTCATACAGTTACTTGTGGTGTGTGTCTGTGTGTGTGTGCATTAAATGCCTTCAATCATGGACCTTAATCATAATTTTTCTATACAAACATGGACTTTTGTCAAAAGTAGACGTCCACACTTGTGTAGCACATGCTAATCGATTGGAAATCAACTAAAAATGCTTCTAAAGAGGACATTATTTGAGGGTGTGTATCAGTGTATGGGTAGATCCACAGTTAGAAACTTCTTTTTTTTATGAAGTTGGCAAGCAAAGGGTATAAAAATTGTAGCAAGTCACATATCTTCACACCACACCAGGGTTGGGTTTCTTCCGGAA
>JZLH01S0051722.1:51209-59141 GCA_001188425.1 Eucidaris tribuloides | reverse complement strand
TTAAAATAAGAATTAATCAAAATAATCACCATTTCATTAAAACTAATATGCCATAAGTTCTCACATGAGAAATATTAAACAAAAGTTATTGCAATGCCCCATGAATTACAATGTTTAAATTTGAATAAATTTATATTCTCATTCATTTAATTTCATCTACTTAATTGATTTTGTTTTTTTTGTAATTTCAATGTAAAATGAAAATGGCATTATAAAGGAATAGATATAAAATAAATTCAATCGGTAATCAGTCAATAACACATATCATGAGGTAATTAATTTGCATTTACTATTTCAGCTGGGTAATTCAATACGAATGATAATCAAATATTGCACAGAGGAAATATGAAGCAGCAAGTAATCATATGTCAAAGATTGATATTGTAAATAAATTATAACCTTTGCAAATATAGGAAAAAACAAAACAGATAAAGGATTGGTATTGTGAAGGTTATATATAACTCGTGACCATGACACGAGTTGTTTACAAAAGGAACAGAAGTAACTGGCATTGCTTAATCGGTAGAGACTGAACAGAAAGGGGTAATTTATTGAAAAGAGTACTGGCCGTATACATAAATGAACGCTTTTTAAAATCAGTGCATGGCTGGGGGATAAACAAAGGACTATTTAGGGCGTATTGAGTGATGTAACAGGTCGTTTAATGATCAGATTATTGAGATTAATTAGGAGTTAAATTGTTAAGAATTTTAAAAACGAGGAGGCACTGTTGGTATTTCATACGCTGTTCAACGGATTGCCATTTTAACGTGCTTAACAAACGAGATGAAGAGGAAAATCGATCAGCGTTTAAAATTATTCTCGCGTATCTGTTTTGTATTCTTTGCACTTTTAACAAATTAGATTTTGAGCTGCTGCCCCAAATAATGTGACAATATAGTCGATGTGAGGCAAGATTAGGGCATAGTACATTAGTACAAGTGTCTGACGAGTGACGTGAGTTTTAATTCTTCTAATGCATCCAACAATACGAGAGAGTTTTTTGGTAACTGTGGTAATATGTAACGACAAATTTAAAGCGGAGTCCATAGTTACTCCCAAGTGTTTAACATGATTAACAGATTCAAGGGGTTGATTGTTAAATCTGACATTAAGTTGAACATTGTTAAGCTTTCTTTTTGAACCAAACGCCCTCACTTTCGTCTTTTGTGGATGTGTAACCAGCGGGTGATCAAATCGAATTGTTCTTGTAAAAGTCTTTTAACCTCATTGTCGTTCTTGGCTTTGCAAAAAATAGCAATATCATCTGCGTATAATGAAACCTTTCCTTGAGGGTGAAATGGAAGGTTACACACGTTATTAATAAAAAAAAAAAATACTAAACAAAAGAGGCCCCAAAATTGAACCTTGTGGTACGCCAGAGCGAATGGGAACAAAATCGCTTTGAACACTATCAACTGATAAACACTGCTTTCTGTCTAAAATATAAGATGAAAACCAATCCAGTTCCCTGCCTGTAAGTCCGTAAAAGGATAACTTCTTGATAATATAAGTATGGGAAATAACATCAAAGGCCATTTTCAAATCAAGGAAGATAGCACCGGTGATGTACCCGTGTTCCATATTGTCTAACATATATTCATTTATATCAGTTAAACATGTGAAAGTATAGTGAAGTGGTCGAAAACCCGACTGTTGATCACTCAAATGTGAATTTGAATTGATTGTTGGGAATGGACGGCTTTCTCAAGAATTTTAGATAATGAAGGTAAAATAGAAATTGGTCTATAATTGTTTAAGTCAGATTTGTTACCACTTTTATATATCGGTATGACTTTGGCCTTCTTAAAGGGAGAAGGAAAACAAGTCACAGCAAGCTTAACTAGTGTCTCATAATTGCACACGAAAACATAGTTAGTAGTTCTAGCAAACCTAAATCACATGTGCCAACTTACAACATTGCTGAAACTGACCAAGCATGACCAACGCATGCCACCCGACGTGTGTTAGTCACGCCGCAGTAATGTATGCACTGTTTGAATCGATAAGCTCCTCCCCCCTATGACTGTTTCTGCAAGTTTATCTTAAGACAAGGCTTGCAAAGACATAAAATAAACACAAATTAACTAATTTATAGGGCCTTGCTAAGTGTGAGTGTCACACAATAACCCTTATTTAGGCTGTATTTATCCCCATATACCATAATTCTCACAATACTCTCAATGCCTCTTTATTTCTTAACTTATGCCTCTTAGTTGCTGGTGCCTTCTCCCTTTAAAATCAGAAGGAATTTGACATGTAAATAAAGAACGATTAGAGAGACTTGTTAAAGGACAAGCGATAATTTCTGCTCCAAGCTTCAGAAATTTAGGATGAAGGCCATCCATTCCAATGGCTTTACTGCAGTCGAGTTTGCGTAACTCTTAAACGCAGTTTCTATTTCGTTGAATGTAAATACCGAGTCTACGTTCTTAAGAGTTTGCATACTGTTTACATCATTTGAGGTGGCATTATTATTTGCGAGAAGTTGATTACTAATGTATTTTGAACATATCGGCAATTGTGTGCTTGCATGTTACCGGCTTATTGTCATTTATAAAAGAGTATTTGAACTTTTGTTGGACGGTAAAAGAGTTTTCCAGGTTTTTATCATATTATTTGAATTGTCAGAAATTTGTTTTCGATAGAATTTTCTCTTCAGCTTTTTGTTGAGATTATTTGCCTTGTTTCGCAAATATTTAAATTTATTCCAAAAGTATTCTTGCTTAGTTTTGAGTTTTGACAAATTGTCGTTTGTTATAATCACGTTCTCTGGCAATAATAATATATTCCTCAGTAATCCACGGGACACCGTTAAGTTTCTTTCTTACTGTAACATAAGGAGCATGTTTGTTGCACACGCTTTCAAAGATAGTTTTGAATAGTAACCACATTTCATCTACTGACTTGTGAGAATTGTGTAATTCATTCCAATTACAATTTTTCAGGTCATTTATAATTTTTTCTTCATCAAGTGATTTAAATGATCGAAAAGTATTAAATTTAGGCAATGATTTTGGACAAATAAGTGAGTGATCGCTAAGTGCAACAGACTGTACCCCTGAAGGTAGAGCACCCATAGCTTTGGATACACATGAGATTTATGAGCGTTCTACTATGTTGAGTAATACGTGTTGGTTCAAAGATCAGCTGAGATAATTGAATTTTATCACAAATTGCGTTAACTTTTTTGTCGGTCAACATGTTACTGTTAAAATCACCGGTTGAAACTATGTTATTTGAAATTGTCATCACATGTTCTAAACTGTCTTCAAGAATATCAAACACTTCTACATTACTCTTTGGTGAGCGGTAAAAGACACCAATGCAAGGGCGTAGGCTGGGGGTGCACTGGGTGCACGTCGCAACCCCCCCCCCCGCAGAGCCAAAGGAGTTCCGCCCCTGGCAAGCAAAAAGAAATTTTGACCACCTTTTCTGCTTTCAATGCCTGATTTTCTCAACTTTAGTTCCACCTCCCTAAGATGTGCACCTCCCCACACCAAGTAAATTCAACCTCCGCAAGATGTGCACCTCCCCATGCTCAAACCAGCCTACGCCCCTGACCTGCCAATGTTGTTCCATTTGTGACCCTCTTCCGTGCAGCCCAGCCGAGTCGATCTCTCAAATGTTCAATGGGGTTGAGGTCTGGGCTGCATGCAGGCAGTCCATTCTCGTGATACCCTCTCTCTGAGAAAATCCATGAAAATCAAGCTCCTGCTACTTTTTTATTACTTTGTAGTGTTAATGTGGTGAAAGGTCTGTGAGATTAAATGCCTTATGTTAAGTTTTTAAATGCCCATACAGGTGCTTTTTGTTTATTTTTTACTTCTTGTTGTTGTTGTTTGCTTACTTGTGTAGGTGTTTGTTTCAATCCATTCCAATTTTCACATTAGAGTTCATAACGACCGAAGAGACATTGGGAAACTCACTCATCAACAACAACAAAAATTGTGTGACTTACCGAACTTTGGTCATTTTGCAGCTTTTCAATTTACACTTAACACCACATTTTAAGATACTGCCCTTTCCCTGATGGCATATTCATAATAAATAGGGTATCATTTTAAAGAAAATTAAACACTTTTTCCGATGAAACCAAGGTTGTATTAATTATTACTACTAAACGGGAGATATAACCGATCAAACTCAGATTTCCAAACTTTTTTGAGGAGTTTATATGAAAATCATCTACAACCTAGTCAAATTGGGTATTGTCATAAGGCTCAAAAGTCATACGTTCTAGTGCAATTAAGTTTATCTCATTTGGTTGTGTAAGTCCCGAGATATATTGAATATACTGTAAATGACGCAAAATCGCGTTTGTCCCAGTATGTATGTGCCGTACATGTGCATACAATTTCTGCGTATTGTTTAACAATGAAACCACAATGATAGTCTGAGTATTGTGTAATCGTTCAATTTAGCTGAACGAATAGATTTTGCAGGTTATACATTTCTGATTTCCTATTATTTGCAGTACAGCGGAGGCACATAACTTTGATAAAAAGGGCTAAAATGAATGAGATGTGCAGACCATCATGATGTGAGTGTGAATGCAGTCTGGTGAACAAAAGACATAAACATGTGCAATATCATTTTAGTGCCGAGTAATGGTTATTTGTATTTGAATTTTTATTTGCTAGATAATAAAAAATAAACAAATTGAAAGAAAAAATGCATTTATTATTTGTTTTACCATTGATTTTTGTAATTGAATTTTCATGGGTTCTTGTAAGAAACAATACCACCAATTCAGTTGTCATTATGACCAATACATAAAAGTGGGACAAACGTGCACAAAAGTAATCATAACTATTGACTTAAAAGCAATTTGAATGGGATTACATTTATCAGAAAGAAAATTTATTCTGCTTTCATAAGATACCAAATACACCTAACTTTTGAGAAGATTACATACCTTAAATATTTTTCTCCCGATTGGACCTTTTATTTGAGACGCACCGAAGACCAAATGTTTCGGAAAAAGTCAAATCTTTCTTTATTCGATTATTCCCCCTTGGGGGTGGGCCGATCCCGGAGGTACTGCAATACCGGGCCAACCCGTGGCCAGGACGGAGCAAGCCCCTATTCCATGGCCTAGGTGCAAAAATCAGTTTAATATACAAACGACTCGGTGAGTCGCGTTTCAGATATTAAGCTGAAAAGAACAGATACTACACATGATCTTAGCCAAAAGGCCGAGAAGCGATACCGATTCCGAGATTTTTCATGTATAATTAAATATCTGTAACAGATTATATCATAGTTAGAGACACATTGTCAAAACATAATGGCTGTATGTTTCGTTTGTATCGCTTTTACATGTAGACTTTAAACCTATAGCAACTATTAACACCATGGGATAGAAGAATAGATAGTCATATGCCACTATTCGATTAAAATATCATATTCTCTAATAAAACCCTAAGAATATTTAAAACCTCGGTTCAAAACCAGCACTTCTTTAACGGCTTTCTCCATACGTTGAACGTGACAAAATGACGTCACAGAACCATTTACACATCACTTTCCTCTATACATATTCATGATTTTCGGTCCTGTCATATACATATTTATGATTGTACTAGGGTTGATTGTCATGCAGGGTAAACAATAAACTTTTCGGACTGCTCACGCACACGCAACCAAAGCGTGTTAATTGCACGTAAAGCATTAATTTTTGTCTGACAAGATAAGATGTGGGACATTAGGCAAAAAATACTCTTTATTCCTTTATGAGCTTTGCGAGCACCTTAACATCATTACAGCAAAGCATTGGTTGAGAATAAGGAAATTACAGCGCAATGGCATGCATAGGCGTACTGAAAAAGTGTTTTGGGGATCATGTAGCGCAGATTTTTGAACCTGGAAGAATTGTTAAATCACGTTTTTTGAAAAATAAACATTATAAGAAGTACGCCTAAGCGGCTCCCAATCATGTTACCCAGTGACATGATTGGGAGCCGCTCGAAAAGGCCTCAAGAGCTATAGGCTAAAATATATGATGGTCTAATCGTTAACCACGTTATCATAGTGCAGAAATATAGTTATTCACTACAGTAGTATCATTATATGAAATATAAGAACTACTTGTAAAGTGCTGAAAACTAATGATTTTTTTTTTTAGTGAACCAGTTTGTTACTCAATGTTCATCTCTTACTTAGAGACACATACTAACATTGTGAAGCTTAGATAAGCTACAGGTCTGATAGTAGTGCTAAGATAATCATATGACGTTTATTTGTCCATTCAAATACTATATCATATTTTTTTATGTTATCTAAAAAGCAAAATTTGACAATTTTTAATTGGAGCTGCCGCAATATTGGATAGTGTCTTTAAATGATGTAAAAGATAATGACATGAATCACTTAACAACAACACAGTCGACATGGTCGAGGCAATGAAAAGCATCACCCACCGCCACAAATACAAAGTAAACAGCTTTGATTTATATAAAGCCGTTGGTCGTTCTCGGTAGCAGTATTGACAATGACATCCTGCAGTTCCAGTATTGATTTTTAAAACACTTTCTTGTTGATTATATGTATACCTGATTAAAAAAACCTAACTATATCTAACTAGATCGTGCCTCAGACAACAATGGACCTTTCAAAGTCATTTGCTTTTTCATGATTTCTCAACACGTGGAATGGTGATCGGATGATTTGCGTTGTTTCCAGAGGTACTAATCCATCTTTGTCTCGTAAGAGAAAAAACACACTTGTTCACCATATTTTGTACAGGCGCCTATGGAAAAGTGACGTTAGAAAGTGCATTTTGTAATGGTTGCTTTCAAAATTGAGATTAAACTTATGTTCAGAGACAGGTACCTACCTAAATAATGGTGTGATATCAATAACTCAGTTTTCATCAAACTTGGATGTAGAACCTTTTGGCACCAAACTCTTTATATATTGTGCCGTATGAGAAAATGTACAGCGTTATGAAATAATGAGCGCTGTGATTTCTCGACACTTACCCTGGTTTGTCACTGCTTGCTATTTTAATCTAAAGTAAGCTATACCGATCAGCGAATATCAATTTACCACAATCATTTTAAATACAGGCTATAGCATAAAGTGAGCAAACTGTTCGAACAGACAGCGTGATTTCATTACAAGAAGTATGAAACATCATTTTGTGAAAAATCAATCAAACTCGATTCGAGAACCACTGCTTCCAACAGCCATTTTGATGAGATAAACATTACTTAGTGTTCATCTAACTCACATCCCAGGTGCATGGGCAAATTAAGTCTGATTTAGTGTTTTGAGCAATTCGTAGCCGTCGTCTTAGAGTGTTGTCAGGCTTGGCAACTGGGGCTGTAGCCCCCCTAAATAATGTTCCCCTTTTAATTCCCCGGGCAGAGGCGTCGATCCTGGGGGGCAGGGAGGGGGGCGATCGCTCCCCTATGAAAATATTTGGGGGGGGGAGGCAAACATATCGATTTGTCCCCCCAATTATTTTGACAATTTGAAAAATTCATTATGTGCAATGCAAATATAATGTTTGTAAAAAGCATTGGAAAGCACTATAAAACCATTAAATATGGCATAAAAATACCATTAAACATACAAAATTGCCAATTTAAATTCTGTATTACAATTTGGCGCGCGGAGCGCGCCGAAAATTTTGGACATTCTTTTTCACTTTTGCCCCCCCCCAATCCGAAACATGGATCGACGCCCCTGTCTCCGGGTGTTGTCATACAATATTTTGAAGTGATCAATGCTCTATACCCTTCTATAGGCCTATCTCACACAAGTTCAAACTCTTCTATGAACTATGACGATATCTGGGACATAGCATACTCCAATTATTCATTATTCCGTAAAATTTTAAATGATTGATAGTTTTTGTATTATTGTTTTGTAATATCTTTGCAGTTAATTTTAGACATAATTAATTAGAAATGTCATTTACAATTA
>JZLH01S0051722.1:36209-46209 GCA_001188425.1 Eucidaris tribuloides | reverse complement strand
CTTTTGAAAAGTGACATTCTTGCCTTTAATACGTGCTCACCCATGCATGACTTGACGGATCAATCACATTTTCACTCAAAAGTTAGTCAATTAGTGCAGAAATCCCCTTGCCAAATTGTATTGCTCAAAACTATTGCTTTAAAAAGTTATGGTATTTTGAAAAAGGGGTAGTTACTTTTTTTGTTGTGTTTATTTGTGTTCAATTTGATATTAGGTAATATTAAACAATTCGTTTTGATCAATATAAGCACACTGAATTAATCATTTGACTTTAGTTGTGTTTACGATTGACAAATCAAACAGTTTCCACTCTGCTTGTGCTATACGAAAAAAGTAAAAAAAATGCATTGTAAATCTAAATCAAAGTTTGAAATATAGTATGTTACCTTTAAAACCAATGCAATAGTTTGACATGATTATACAGATGCATTTACTCTCTTCTTTACTAGTTATATGTTTTAGCCATAGCTTTACTTATTCACTTTCTTTGGTCGTTATTACTCAAATTAGTAAAATACTAAATTTGGTAGTAGTGACACATTCATGCTGGAGGTCACATAGTAGCATATTTTTTACTTTTTATTCTTGGATTTCTAAGCTATGTAGTTTTTTAAAATGACAATATGCGTCATAACACTAGAAGTTATTGTGTTGAAGTTGATTGAACGGGTGAACCGGAAGTTATAAGTCTGTTTCGAGACACATTTGCACTTCCGGACATCCGGGCAACCTTGCCATCAAGATATAAGTACTCTAATGGCTAGTCTCAGTTCCAGACCATGCGTTTATGTCCACCTCAGAGTACACTCACTCTCCGATTTTTAGTACCTTCACAATACACTCACTCAGCCTTAATTAGCAAGACACTATAGTGAAGTTGTTTTCTTATTTATATAACATGGGTTAATCTAAATGTCTGGAAGAGACTGATGGCTTAATTCTCCCCCAAAATCACGTGACCATGTCGCCAGTGCTCTACATCATTACGTTTCCATTGTATCAAATCCAAATATTAATATCCACTTCACCTTGGTGAGCTTCAGTGCAGATCGAAACAGCTCACCCACTTGTGATCCAGTCGTTTGGGTTGGGAGCGCTCGGTGATACTGATGATACTGATGAGATAGGATCACCCCTAAGGACTCACTATTTTTAAATGGGGGGATTTGTTGGGGGTGTGCCACATGGGCGCGCAAATCCAGGGTGGGACAGGGGGACATTTCCCCTCCCCCACGATTTTGAAATTTAACATAGCCGAGTATTACATGAGTGTGGTGGCAACAATGGATGCCCCCCCCACCACACACACACATTTCAAAATGGATTTGCCCCCATGGTGTGCCAAATAGCAAACGCAGAAACGGGATCGAAAGAATTGGAGGAAAAGGCAAAATATATGGTATCGGGAACTACGGAACTAAACTGCTGATGCCTTGTAAGTAACAAAACAGGTCTTTTTATCTTTCTTTTCTGTCTCTGTTAAAAATGTTATATTTGTGCTAGTTCTCCAAACCTTAACATCATTTTCACGAAGTATAATCCCCAAATACCAGATACGAATTCCATCTTCATTATCTTGAAAAAGTCCGACAGATGGTTTTCCCGTAGAACTAAAAAATAATGTTGTTTTCAGTAATGTCTTGGTAAATTCGTTTCATGTTGGAAGGACACACACATACAAACAACAACAACAACAACAACAACAACGACGACGACGACGACGACGACGACGACGACGACAAAAACATCATCAAAAACAATATGCAGTTTATTGTACAATGTCAGGAAACTAAAAGTAAAAGCAGTGCAGTACAAAGATGATTGAATATGTTAATATCAATATCAATATATTATTTTGATATTTATGCTAAAACGGATATCCTGAAAGATAAACATTAAGAACTTGATATACATAACAGAAGATAAAGTGCGGTATGCATTACACGAATTTCATAGAAATTAAAGTGTCATGACCACAGTAAATTCAAAATATTACGAACTTCCCTCCTATCCATCAAATTTCATTTTCAAATCACGAAACTAAGGACTTAGCTAAAATAGCAGCTGTAAAACGTCACAAACAGAAAAACATATTTTGAGATCATGAAACAACAGGTATACCGTTGTACTTTTGCGAGGTCGTGATTATGTAGTTACACGTAACTGTTTGAGGATCGTAATTAGAATTAGAGTAAGCTATAGGCTAATTATAGAGTAAGACTTGCTATCTGGAGAAAGGAATGGTTTTTCTTCCCAATATTGAATCGACACATATAGGCCCACTGGCACTCCAAATATATATGATTTTGTCTTGTTTGTTGATGTAAAATATTAAATTATAACCAAATATTTTTCATTTTTCTTTCGAAACCATTTCTATTACTGAGATACTGATTCATATACTTCGAAAAATGTGGAATAATTAATGTCCATTTGTTATTCTGTAATTTGATTGGGAAAAAAATCTATTTGAACTATCATAACAAACGATTTCACGTATTACAGTACAATATAGCAACGTGTATAGGTACAAAGAACAAAACAAGAGGTAAAATGAGTATGTTTTATTGGCATGGTATGTAAATGAAAATGAAGTGTATACTGTGTCAGCAGGTAACTTAATGCAGTAACGTGTGAATGAAAAATAAATCATCTAAACTCCTCAAAAAAAAGTTTTGAAATCTGAGTTTGATCGGTTATATCTCCTTTTTGGTAGTGAAAATCAATGCAAGCTTGGTATCATCAGAAAGATTATTTAATTTTCTTTAAAATGATACCCTACTTTTTATGAATATGCCATCAGAGAAAGGGCAGTATCTTAAAATGTGGTGTAAAGTGTAAATTGAAAAGCTGCAAAATGACCAAAGTTCGGAAGTCACCCAAGTTTTGTTGTTGTTGATGAGTGAGTTTTCGAATGTCTCTTTGGTTGTTATGCACTCTTGTGTGAACATTGACATGGACTGAAAGAAATACCTGCACAAGTAAACAAACAACAAAAACAAAAAGTGAAATAACCAAATAAACATACATCTATGGACATTTATAAACTGGACATAAGCGCATTTAATCTCACACTCCTATCACCTCATTAACACCACAAAGTGATAAAAAAGTGGCAGGGGCTTGATTTGCATGGATTTTCATGTTTATCTTCACGTGATTCTTTGATTTCATCAATGTTCATTGATTTTAATGACATGATCAGAGATCAGTATCGGGTGGACGACCCACGTGCCTGCACCACCGCCTAGCACCGCTTCCCTATGCGGTTGATAAAGTTTGTGATTCGTTTCTGTGGGATGGCTTCATCAGAAATTGACGCAAACCTGCCAATGTTGTTGCATTTGTGACTCTCTTCCGTACAGCCCGGCTGAGTTGATTGCACAAATGTTAAATGGGGTTGAGGTCTGGGCTGCACGCAGGCCAGTCCATTCTCGTTATATTCCCTCTCTGAGAAAATCCATGCAAATCAAGCTCCTGCCACCTTTTGTATCACTTTATGGTGTAAATGTGGTGACAGGTCCGTGAAATTAAATGTCTTACATGTATGTCCAGTTTTTTTAATTCCCATAATTTTTTTTCAGTTTTTGTTGTTGTTTTTTGCTTTCTTGTGCAGGTGTTTCTTTCAATCCATGTCAATGTTCACATTAGAGTGCATAACAACCAAAGAGACAGTGGAAAACTCACTCACCAACAACAACAAAAATTGGATGACTTACCGAACTTTGGTCATTTTGCAGCTTTTCAATTTACACTTTACACCACATTTTAAGACACTGCCCTTTCTGTGTTGGCATAATCATAATAAGTAGGGTAATTTTTTAAAGTAAATTAAATAATCATTCCGATGATACCAAGCTTGCATTGATTATTACTACGAAACGGGAGATATAACCGATCAAACTCAGATTTCCAAACTTTTTTGAGGAGTTTATATTCTGTATTGTTATTTTCAGCGACAGCTAATTACCAGTTTCATGAGATGTTGTACAACAATGGCAAATACGGCCCACGTGTACAGAAAATGTCAACAGTGACATAAAACCTCGCGAGACACGACTCTCATTTACATACCATGTTTGAATACAAGATACACAATACAGAGTACATATGATTTTAATGAAAAGTGTAAACATCGTATGAATCTCGCAGTCAATGTGTCCAAGCGAGCTAATTACATGTAATATTATAATATTCCAGCATAAACGGTAAGCTAAAATGGACATCTGGTCTCAGTCTTAGAGCGAAATAACGATGGTGATAGTTCCTTGTTGAATTCTTTCTTTCTTTCTTTCTTTCTTTTTTCTTTTCTTCTCCCTCATCCTCATCCTTTTCTCCTTCATTTTTTCATCTCCGTCTTTTTTTCATTTTCATGTTCTTCTTCTTCTCTTTTTTCTTCTTCTTCTCCTCCTCCTTCTTCTGCTTCTTTATTTCGTAACTTCTCCTTTGTTGTTCTTTTCGTCTTCATTTCCTCTTCCTTTCTTCTCTTTTCTTCTTTCTTCTTCTTCTTCTTCTTCTTCTTCCTACCATTATCATTAATTTTTGTTCATATAAAGTATTTGCATGGGGTCTGTACACCCTGGCAAAAGACAAGGCCTTACAGCAGGAAGTGTATGACCATGTGCGCATTCCTGATTTTTTGGGCAAAAAGGGGTATATTTTAGGGGCTTATTTCGGGAGAAATCGTTGAAGTAGGGGGTCCTTTTATAGCATTTCCCCCCGAAATTTATTTAATTAGGGATATTTTTCAAAACACCTCGGCACTCTTCTTTCAATTAGGGGGTAATTTTGCTAGCTTCCCTTCCAAAAACATGTGATAGAGGGGTAATTTTGCTTGCTTTCCTCCTGAAAGCCTGTTAAAAGGGGGCATCTTTAAGAATCTGGATCAAGCATGGCTGACCGCCTGAGGTTGGGGGGGGGGGAAACGTGATTTTATCTACAACAACGATAAACAGTTGTTGATGAACTTTGTTGACCAATCTTCTCCATATTTCATTTTTATTTAACTCGTAGCAATATCAGCCACGACCCTGAAGTCAGCTTTACAACCAACACGGACATTGCAACAACTAGTGTTGAACTGCGACAGCAAACACAACAAGATGACCCGGAGGTACTTCATCTACCGGCTGAATCTCGGTCACCGGTAGTCCTGTTGCGCGGGAAAAGTCAAACAAGCGGTAGCAACAAACGCTGGTCGTCACGACGCACAAGCGGAGACCCCCGCAACAGTGTGAACAGGCGCCAACTCGAAATCACCAAAAACCTCTTTCTCGTTGTCTGCGCGTTCCTGGTGTGCCTCACGCCGTTCACCATCTGTCTCTTCTACGATGACAGCGATCCGTTCGTGCCGTACGCGGCGGCAATCGTGCTGTGTAATTCCTGTATAAATCCGGTCATCTATGCCACCAAACACCCGGTCTTCAAGACCGTTATGAAGTCCATCATGCGATGCCGCCTCGCCGATATCCCGGAACCAGCGCGATTTCTTCGTCATGTTTCGAGCGATCGCAAAAGTTTTCGTCGATGAATTGGGATTGTGTATGGATTATAATATTTACGGGTTAAACTTCATTGGTTTTATGACATTGGCTCAGACGACAGTTGGTCCTACGACATTATCTCCGACGATAATTGCTCGGACGACAATTGCTCCGCCCTCCGCTCCGGCGACAAACGGCTCCGCGACATCTGCTCTGTCAATAAGACAGTGGCGACCGAAAGTATCGTCACGTTCCAAACGCGTTCACAGAAACGCATTCCTTGAAACGATGTCCAAACGCGACGAAACGCAAATTCAGCGTAGCAAATGGATGCCTTGCATTTATTGAAACGAAATTTGTTTCTGGGATCGCGTTTTCACGCGTTCGGAACGTGACGATACTTTCGGTCGCCACTGTAGGCGACAATTTCTCCACCGATATTTGCCCAACTAAATAAAATGCTCCGGCGACAATTAAAATATTTCTATAAACAATATTATATTTTTTCGTGCAAAATCTAAGTTTTCAATTTTGCGCGCGGACCGCGCGTAAAAGTTTGATATTCACTCACTTTTACCCCCACCCTAAATCCGGCACATGAATCAACGCCCCTGTCTCATACAATTATCGAGGGTGCAGTTGTCGCGGAGCAAATGCCGCAGAAGCAACTGTCGCAAGAGCAATTGTCGTCGGAGCAAATGTCGGTGCCCCACTGTATCTATTAACTGTGGGTGAAAAATCCCTATATACGATGTTCCACCCGCCTGTGATGTCACACCCGTGCAGAAAGGCCCTCAATACTGTACTACGTCTATGAAGTTAAGCAAGGGCGTTGCTTTGGGCGACTATGTGCCCCCCCCCCACACACACACACACACACTTTACACAGTCACTAGCAAAATACATGTACTTGTATACGGACGAATATCTGTACATACATGAATGTCCTGGGAACAACATTCTATGACCCAGCGTCCAGCCAGTAGTCTCTTTTTTGGGGGGGGGGGTCGCTAATTTATTTGATTGTTTGAACAGCATTTTATTTTCAGGGCTTCATGACCCTATCAGATAGTAGCATGGAGGATTGTGTAGCTCAAATTCTATTAAACGGAAACTTTGTAAAATAATAGTGACGTTTTGTTGTGTTTCTGGATATCTGCAAATAGTCAGGTGGCTTAGTGTAATTACCGTTATTTGGTGGCTAAAAGCACCATTTTTGGTACAGAGCTTCCTTATGGCCTAACTTTTGATTTTAGAAGGAGTGCCACCCAAATCGGGTTTGGGATCAGGGTCAGGGGGTGGGGGGCATGTGACCCCCCTTGCATGGTTCTGAAATGTGGATTTTATGTATACTGTATCATAAATGTGAGCTGTATGAAGGAAATTATGCACAGAGATATGCTTTAAATGTATTCTAGAGCAGACCTGGAATGCCCCGGGTGTAATCCCACCCCCAGTTCCCCCCTACCCCCATTTCCCCCACCCAAACACCGTGGCCTTGAAGATAGGTGTAGTCAATATAGATGTCAATTTATGAGGTACAATCAAACATCCGATAATATACAGAGCATTAACTCAGATGGAGAGAAGGGAATAGGGTTCATGGAGGTGGGGGGGGGATCCACATTGCCATTTGGGGGATATAAAATCGAATTTCCCCAAGACAGATGAGAAAAACATATAATTTTTTGGAGTGAATGATAAATCAAAAATCGAAGATGAAATTATCTACAAAGTGGGGAAGGGGGTTCACAGGGATACGGGTAGCAAAGGCAGCATTGCTATCAGGACTTTTTGCGGGGGGGGGGAAGGGACAATGCCCATTTTACATGATACATGCCTGTTTCCCCATAAAAAGTGTCCTTTTACAAACGGAAGTGGGCCTTTGTGCAAAGGTATTTTTTTTATAAAGGGAAGTGACCCTTTCAAATAAGAGAAGTGCACTTTTTACATGGAGAGTGCCAAATTTACATACAAAGTGCCTCTGTATAGGGAAGTATCCCTATTGCACAGGGAAATGTCCTTTTTACTTAAAAAGAAATACCCCTTCTTCTCATGGAAATCTCCCCCCCCCATTTGTCTTACAGGTAGTGAAAATGCCAGTTTGACACATGCCCCTTTTCTCTGGAACTAAGTGTCTTTACTCAATTTTGCTTTCTATTCAACGAATGACTGCAACATATTATGATTTAGTTATGTTCTGCACCATGTAAATATAAAAACACATTAATTTGTCCAACATTCGTCGACATAAATCATGATTTTTGAAGAATCCATTAGCAGGATTAGGTAAACAAGGCTCACCAAAATATTTTGGCATATCAAATCAGGTCTTTCTGAAAATAACGTGACTTTTCCAACTTGCAACTCGGCACGATATTTTACTATTAATGACGGACCACTTCCAGACATCGACATTTGCAGAGTGGAGAGCAGTTTAAAGTTGCACGGGCACATGTACAAGTAGAGCAGTTCCTTCTGCATGAACATTTGATCAGTTCCCGGCAAGCTTTGGAGACCTCCGGACCGGCATTGTCATCCATACAGGCATCCAAGATCCTCCATTCATGGTCACCCATAGCTTTCTGGAGATGATATTACTTGTTGAGACTGAGTACTTGTTGCCCAGATTCCTGCTTGATATACGGCTCTTCGAACATGCTGAAGGAGTGCATTTTGTGTGGGAGGTAGTTTCTCTATTGTACGATTCCTTTGACAGAAGAGATGTTTCCTCAGATCATATACTTCACTCAGAGGACTAGATTTGTCATACAGGACTACAGTTAGTCTCTCTAACATTTGGAAGGTCTCACATTGAAGATCCAACATTTGGAAAGGATGCTCAGCTAGGAAGGTGAATGCCTTTGGTACCTCTTCAAAGTTCTGCCAAGCTTGCCAGGCTAACTTCTTTCCCTTTCCACGAAATGTTGATGTTGTGTCACAGCCTGAATATGCATGGAACACAGGCAGCCCTTTGGATTTTGATGGACCCAGATTCTTGCAGATGGAATTGATGCTGTAATGCCTATACTTCTTTCCCATTCCAAAAGCTACCCAGATATCAGCTGTTGGTTGGATTTTCAGGAGCTCATGGAATTTACCAATTACTATCACTATGACGTCAGTGTCTACTGTTCTCACAATCAGTTTCTCTGCTCCTTGTTGAAGGGCATGAACCATGTGGACTATGATCCTAGTGTCTGCCTGTCGTGGTTGCATTGGTCCATTCTATCTGACCCTGAAGATGATACATTTTCCTGAGAAGTTACATTGACACTCTTTTCTGCTGGCCAGTTGAATCCCTTGATCTTTCCTGTAAGAAAATCAAACAGCTCTTGTTTGTTCTGTTCATCTCGTAGAAAATCCATCCAGTTACTTGGTATTTTACTTTGCCCACACACTTTCCTTCGCACACCAGTCCCCCTCTTGTCTCGTGTGCTCTCTTTCAGGCTGCTTGCAGTGTATGAATCCCACACCAGGTCTAATCTTTCTGTATTGCTGAGCTGTTTCTCAAGATACGGTATGAAGATGTCGTCTGCATAGTTGTTGAAAGTGCAGATGCCCATCACAGGTAAAGAATGAGCCAAAACAGCTGCATCCAGTATCTTGCAACAGAAGTGTGAGGGTGGATCCTGTTGTCCTGGTTCCTCAATACATCGCAGCAAATCTGATTTGGTTCATGGGAGATAGAGCTTACCGTAATCGGAGATGGAAGGGGGGAATGGCTGCACTTCATGTGTGAAGAATTCGTCTAAATCGCCCTTGCGACCTTGCATGGAAATGTACAGCTGTCCTAAAAGGGACAAATTGTTCTGAAGAACTTTGATCTTCTTCTCCTTTTTCTAGGTTGCCTTCTGTGGACCTTTTCCGAAGAGTGCTAGCGAATTCCTCTTGATTGGGTCGTGAATGGATTGAGTCCCCTCAACAAACACTTTGCTGACAAACTCTTCGTACTGTTTCTTTCCAGTCTCTTCCCATTTTTGCACGGTATTAACAACTAAGACATCTGCACATATTCGTGTGTCGACAGTAACAAGGTCATCAAATTCATCCAGAAACGGATTTCCCATGTGTTTGATAGTTGCAGTCAGGTTGGTGACATGCTTGTGGTACGTCTTGTTAGCTAAGGGACCGTGTTCATGGTGCTTGTGTTCATCTGAGGCATTGTCTCCATCTGGTGCGTAATCTTCTTGAAACTCCACAAGCATCCTTGCCATCTCCTCAAGGCAGCTGGGTTTTCTAAGATCCCTACTACCCCACCTGCACCTTTCACAGTTTTGTTCTCCTGTTCATGAGCCTGGTCGAATGGAATTGCCGAAAACTTGTTGGATGTTTTGGAAAGAACCCAGTTGCCAGCATTCATGAACTCTTCCGTGATTCCATCTGGCAGGGATTTCATGTCTCGTATGAGTACTGTGTCCATCTTGCGTAATTGGTATGGTCAAAGGCAAAGAAGAGTGGAGTGAGTTCCTCTAGAACTCTGACGTACATCAGAAAGTTCCTTTCTCTGTGTGCTC
>JZLH01S0051722.1:19187-35228 GCA_001188425.1 Eucidaris tribuloides | reverse complement strand
ATCCATGTGGAAAAGAACCAGAAATTTTGAAACAATCTTGGTTCAAAATGTCCCTCCTTATTATTGATGCAACCTTGGCTATTGCCTCTGCATCGTCACCAAAGTCTCGCTTTTTCAGGAATTCATTCATGATCTCCCTCATTCCATCATCAAAAACAAGAAGACTATTTCTCCCATCAAATTGATCTTGTGCTTCTGGAAATTTTCATGTAATAAGCACTCTTTGAACTTGGTTTTGTTCACATTTTTGGAGAGACCTAGCTCACCACGACGATTCACATACAAGGTGTGGATTTCACTTAATTTGAAAAGGAAAATTCCTGATTCCAACTGGTTTTGTATGTACTGTTTTACTTCTGCAAAAGCAATTGCTTCATTCATTTTTGTATCATCAGTCTCCAATCTTTGTGTTGCTCTGGTATGTGACCGGTATCGAGTTCTTAAGCTCACTAGACATGGCAGATGATATTTTGCTTTCAGTGCTATGAGATCACCTCCCACTATTCTTGTCATTAGTTTGGTATCATTCAATTTTGTTATCATTTCCCGAATATTCCTGTCTGCTTGCAAGGTGCTTACTTCATGAAGAGCATATTCTTCACTTCCCTTTTCACAAAAGAGGCATTTCTCAACATCTAAAACTCGACGTTTTATGTGTTGATTGCTTTCAACACCTGTGGAATCCTTCAGTTTCCTTTTCCTTGTTCGATCAAGTTTACTGTTACTGAATTTCAAATGGCAGGACTTATGCCATGAAGCATTATGTAGTGTGAAATTTTCTGCAGTTTCAAGACCGAAGTATAGATCAGTAGGAAGAGCACCCATGGCACGAAATGAGTCCACATTCGACAAGAAAGCAGAATATACGTCACCATCATTGACGCTGCTGCTCAATGACTTTGTAGGACACTTTAATGGTTCATTTTTTCCTCCTGACAAACAACACACAGGCTCCAGTCAAAACTCATGGTGGCACATGGAAACTGTGGAAATCAAGCAATCAAATACAAAATACTGTAAATGCACATAGAAAAGCCCTGGAAATATTCCCCCAGCCATAGGTGGATTTCACCTCCCCTCCATGACATCTATCTTACAAAGACAGGCTGGATAATAATGTATCTTCAAAGTTCTGTTTCTATTGTTATTATGTTATCATCTACTACTGTACATGGTTCATACCAAAAAGAGCTCAAATTATCTCAACTAATATCCAGGGAAAAATTGCTTGTTCTGTGATTGGACTCACAAAGTGCTTTATGTTTGAATGTCTGGTTTTAGTAATCAAGTAAAATAGAAAGACGAACTGGCAGAAAACTTTATAATCAGTCCTGCCCTAGTCAGATATTTCAAACAAAATGAATAGATTTGAATGTATATTAAAGTGAAACAATGATTCCTGGTAAACCTGTAAATATATTCACATCAACTGTCATCAGCTTGAATCTAGTACAAAAACGAAACTTTGCAAATATGAATTTCAATATATGGGACTACAAACAAATCTGAAACATATTGCAGTCAGCACACTATTTAAGGAAATGTGATTTTTGTTCATTTCTTGTCAGCTTTTATTCCTGTAAGTCATCATTTCAAATATTTACCAACATATTTATGGAAAAATATTTCAAACTCACCAAGTAATTGTGATTTACAGGCCTGTATGATGTCTTTGAGGTTGCAGCAAGTAGCCTACAGTGAAGTTTGTACAGCTTTCCATTAGTGTAGAAAAACTGGGTCATCTGGATGAGGTCAAGCTGTAAGGCTATTATTTCTTTGTTAGTTTAAAGAAATGTGTGGTATCAGAAATTTATTTACAACTGTCAGCTTATAATCCTGACTTCATCTGGTAATTCAGATATAAAATATAAGCCTGTGGACATGTAGGGAATGGGGAATTGGGGGATTAGGCAAAGTGGGGTGGGTGCCCCCTTCTTTAATAACCCCCTAAAAAGCAATGTAACCCTATGTCTGTACAAATAGGAATGATTTGCAATGATTTGTATGTGGCATAATGCCTAAATAACTAAAACTGGTAGAGAAATTATTCAGATGGTCTAAAAATCCATGTTTCAGAACCATGGAAGGGGGGCCACATACCCCCACCCCCTGACCCTGATCCTGAACCCGATTTGGGTGGCACCCCTTCTAAAATCAAAAGTTAGTCCATAAGGAAGCTCTGTACCAAAAATGGTGCTTTTAGCCACCAAATAACGGTAACCCCAAAAATTGACGTTAAGCAACCTGACTAAAAAGGGAACCTCGTCTTTGAATGAATATGACCTTATGTTTTCTTAGACTGTGATTGTAGCATGTATTGATTCGAGATACAATCAATCAGAAAGAGTTCACATGTAGTGGGAGACGGTAGGGCATAAAAAGGGCTGTTTGGTTCAGATTCTTCTAAAAGCACCAAATTTGGTCCATATGTTGACCATACGATACTATTACCATTTTTGAAGGGCGCCAAGAAGGGCGCCCTCTGGGGGCGCTTGTGTAGTTGTATTACCTTTCCCATAACATATCGATTTGCCCCCCCCCCCCATGATTTTGACAACTTGAAAATTATGCAATGCAAATACATGTATATGTTTTAAAAAGCATTGAAAAACACTACAAAACCATTAAACATGGCATAAAAATAATATTACACATAGTATTACGCAATTGTCAATTTTTCGTCGCGCTTTGCGCACAAAATTCTGTATTATAATTTGGTGCGCGGAGCGCGCAGAAAATTTTGGACATTTTTTTTACTTTTGCTCCCCCCCCCCCCCAATCCGAAACATGGATCGACGCCCCTGCGAGGACACTTATGTATGTTAAAAAGTGGAAATTGTGACTTTAAAATCCCCCTCAACTCCATTTTTTAAGGTTTAATAATCTAATTTCATCACATTTATCCTTTGACTAGGTTTGCCGATAACAAAAACTATAAAAAATACTAACAAAATCGAACAAAAATCGAAAGTTTTAAAAATCGAGGGGGTCGATCCCTCAGAAAGAATCGAGGGGGACACGTCCCCCCCCCCCTTCCCGGATCGCCACCAATGGTTAGGGTTAGGATATAGGGTTGAGGTTTGGGTTAGCGTTGGAAACAATCGCCGGAACAAAATCATACAAACTTTAGTCCACCCGAAAAAAGGGGTAATGTCATACCTGTGAGAAGTTGAAAATGTCTCAAGAACCAAACGATCTGAAATATGTACCGACGTGTACACTGTTTTTGGTGTAAATAAAGGGTGCAATTACTTGTCTTGAATTCTGTTTACTTGAGGGCAAACAGGCATTTACGAGTATTGAAGTAAGTCCATGACTATGATAGTTTAAAGGCAACGGATATCTTTTGCATGCCTAAAAATTAACATTGTGTAAATACAACATTGGCATAGAAGAAAATGTCATCTGGGAACCTTTAGCAAAATATAGGAGCTAGAAACTCAGTTTTAGTGGAATTATAGTGACAATTAGACTCTGATTTGAGTTTTTTCTCGCGAGAAAAAAATCCTACCATAGAACTTACACTAAACAGCTATTGTTTCTTTCACATTTTTCAAATTCTAGGTAATTACTGACACCCAAAGTTCAAAGACATGCCTTTCATCAATAGCCTAAAGGCATGGGTTATCTTTTCCTGGTCTACAGGGCTGTTTGCAAATGAGATCCACTGCCTTTAAATGAAGCAAGTTTTAAAACAATTAAGTTTGGCCGTCACAGCATTTGCTGACAGCAAATGTACAACAAAGGCTTCACTTTGAAATTTTTACAGCTTGACTCTTGAACAGAAGTCATAATTCTAATATTAGTTCGTTCCAATTAGGGGCCTGTATCAAATTATGCCGGTTCCCTTTAATATGCCGATCAACTGTAATTGCAATTGTAGCATTAGCTCCTATATTCTGGACTTATGTAGCAATCACAATATTTTTCACCTGTTCTCACATTGATTGTTTATATTCTTCATACATTATAGATCAATGAATAACATGTACAACCAATAGAATTTTTTTCATCAAAACTGTCATTACAAAATATCATCACAAACTGTGCAGATGTTGAAAGTAGAATAGTAGACTAGATGGCATACTGTAACTACACGATGGGATCGGGACTCATCGTCCTGAAATAAAATAGGACAGACATCCCCCTCCCCCCCCCCGCCGGAGTGGGGTGAAAATATAAATTACCATCCGCATAAAATCCAGCTTTTGAGTCTAACTGGCCAACTGGGACGACTGTAGGAAACTGAGAGCTGGAAACGTTTCCGAAAAAAGTCGTTAAGGGTTAATTTTATTCTGAATGATTGACGTTGTCCCAATTCGACAAGGAGAGTTTCCAGACAATAAAAATATCCACAAGGTTGGGTTAGGGATTTCAAAAAGGCGAGCGAAATTATTTACAAAATTGGAAGCAAGTTAATGGGGATACGCTGTTGAAAAAAAAAACGTGGGATCAATAAAACAACTTTTGGTCTTTTATAGAGCGCACGTACGCGCGCAATTCTCCAATGATTTATAAATGTATCTAGCAAACGGATGGAAATATTTTGAATGCAATCAATATGTACAAGCCATTATGATATTAATTAATGATGACTTTTTCCAAAGGGACTGGCAAAGTGATATGGCGAACGTTTATGATGGTAAATTTCTTTATCTGCATTGTTTTGATTATTTTTCATTTTTTTGCGCGATTTTATGTTTGTCTTGTGTGTGTGTGTGTGTGTGTGTGTGTGTGTGTGTGTGTGTGTGTGTGTGTGTGTGTGTGTGTGTGTGTGTGTGTGTGTGTGTGTGTGTGTGTGTGTGTGTGTGTGTGTGTGTGTGTGTGTGTGTGTGTGTGTGTGTGTCATACCTTCCCCCATTAGTGGGAGACGGTAGGGCAATAAAAAGGGCGGTTTGGTTCAGATTCTTCTAAAAGCACCAAATTTGGTCCATATTTGACACATACGATACATACCCTTTTTGAAGGCGCCAAGAAGCGGCCCCTCTGGGGGCGCCATTTTCGTTAAAAATCCACTATATGGCGACATTAGCAGTTAATTTTTCAGCTCTCAGTCATATATAATAAATGGTCCATTGTGATAAAAGCTTTGTGCGTTTAGGGTTTTCAAGGGTCATAGATCTGAATTCTGAATGTTATTTCACGCATATGATGTCATCATTTGCCCTAGGGTACATTAAGAATCATACATTAACAATGGTTGACTATGTGATGAACGCACGTATAAGAGATCAAAATGTACGATCTTAACAAATGGGTAATTGATTTTGCCCATTTATTAGTTCCACACTCGTTCTCTTTTTAAATCTGCTCGAAGACAACACCGCGGTCCGCAATATTGGTGAAATCCACATGGCCAATCATCTGGTTAGATGGAAATGTAATGTCAATACAATGGTCGAATGGCTATGATAAGGTGGAGCCATACTGGGGATAATACTGAAAAAACGGGGAATTGGAAACGGGCAAGGACCCCTAATGAACAAACAAGTAATTTATCAAGGTAGGATCTGTCCAAAAGCACAAAATACATGTCCCCGTAGAATCCAATGAATACTTCTTTTGAATCTATTGTTGGGACCTCTATTCCTCCAGCAATAAGGGACATAACCAATCATTGTCTGACTATACTTTTTTTCTCAGTGGATGTTTCATTCTTATAGGGTGTGTGGTTATGAGCAATCAGGCGTGGTGCGGACCTCTCAATGATTAGATATTCAACACCCCAATATGTATCTTATGGAGTCTATCCTCTTGTGTTAAGGCCTTTTGTAACAAAAAACAATATATTACTTACAAATCCCGTTTAATAACCAAGATGGCGTCCAAAAATGCTTATAACGCAACACTGATCGTGGTGTAGGCCTATTACTAGTAACTTGATCATTATTCATCCCTGAGAAGAAAATCTGGTGTCTTATCTCTCATATCTTATGAGTCAATAAATAAAAGAAACCATTAAAATATATTAAATGCTTATCAATAAAAAAACACTAAAACAAATCCAAAATTGCTTCAATATGACCACCTAGTAGGCCTCTAATTTTGATAAATGACGCGTCATAAAATAGTTGAATTTACTATCTTCCCATTCAGTTTAAGGGATTTGGACATCAGTTATACAAACAATAGTGGTACATTTTTGGAAAGGTTTTTTTTTGGGTGGGAAAAACAATATTTCCAAGGGTGACATGAAAATGAGCAACAAAATGTTATTAATGGCTGTACAAATTCATAATATACTTTCTAATAAATGAGTGACTTCAGTGATCACTCATGCAGGGACCCGCCATTAATTGCTAATGTCTCAGGTGGACAGGCCTATTTATCCCTTATAGACTACCTGTAAAGACTGCCTGTAAACAGTTTTTGAAGAAATATATGTTAAAGACTACTTTCTCGTGATACAGAATATACCAACTGGACTCTCACAGGAACGCGTACAAGTCAGGACTGATGGTCACGTTGGCAATGCAGATATACAAAATGTATTTTTGTATGCAATTTAACTGCCAGAAAAGTTATGTTGGGAACTTTGAAAACTGATGACACCCTTGAAAACCTTGAAACTGACAAGTAGCCTGGCTGCCCGCCTAATGAATATGTGATCATGGCATTGAGGAATGAAAATCATATCATAAGATCTTAAGTCTACAATCTTGTGATTGGGGAAAATAGCGATCAGGAACATTTTAACATTAGTGGTTAACTTGCATAATTATTCCATTGAACATAATTATTCAAAGGCAGATGTTTGCACTTTTTTCATTGGTTTATTAATCCTAAACATGTACAGTACTAGAAATCGTACAGAGACATCTAGCAAACCACTCGCATATAAAGCCGGTTTTTTTTATGTTGGGCGCCATTATGAATGAATAGGTCAGCAGCATTTAAGCTTTACTTATGACACTATCAGCTAGCTATCTACTTTAAAACCTCTTAAACTCTTTGCCAGTCTGTCAGACACCAAAATAGTAGTCATAATTATGAAGATTTGCTGACTTAAGAGTTATTTTACTGAAATTAGTGGTCATTTTGACACACAGCAAGGACACCAACTTGGATTTGGAGAATTTTCTTTTAGCAATCAACAACATTTTAAGCTGTTTCAGTGATCTCAATTGCCCCTAAAACCATGGGTATGGTCACTTTCAGTTATTGGAGACCATTTTGAATGCCATCTTCAAATTGGAGGGTTTGTATGCAATCATATTTTATTTATATTTTTGAATGGAGTTCCTTGAGCCCTAAAACATGGGGATGGACCCCTAAATTACTCCGACTAAATAACAAGGGATTTGTGGTCACATCTAGTGTCCAACAGCCATTAATACATTTTGATTTTTTGATATTGAAAATTGCCGAAGATGAGAAGTCCACACCACTCTGGATCTGATTAGATACACCTTAAAGATGAACAATCAGCAAAAGAAAGAAAAAAAGTAGACATTTTGTAAGTTTAATCCAAAATTCGGTCTTTGGCCTCTTTCCGTCCTCCGCCCATCACTGCCAATGAAACTTGAATTACTTTGCGATTATTTGCCCATTTGTAATCAAGCTTGGTTGGTAGATACTATAGACGGACATCATTGTTATTTTGGTTCAAAGGTCATATGTAGGTAAAGGTCAAATGAGGTCAAATTTTATTTTTTTACCTGCAAGTTTCCGCTGGAGTTGGTAGTTTTAAAACCATTAGCCCATGTGGTAACCAAACTTGGATAGTAGAATAGATGCCCTACAGGGACTTCACAGTTATATTGGGGTCAAAGGTCACAGAAGTAGATGAAAGGTCAAATGTTAACATGAGGGGCGAGACATATTATGGCTATTGGCACGTTTCTGCAAGTTTTTACTGGAGTTGGTTGCTATGCAACAATTAGCCATGTGATAACCATTAAATTAGATGGTAGACGCCCTATAAAGAACCCAAAGTTAGATTGGGTCAAAGGTCAAGAAAGTAGATCAAAGGTCAAATGAGGTCAAACATTAACATTATGGGGCGAGGCACTTTATGGTAATCACCTTTTCTACTACCCCACGTGCCATTGATGCAACCATATAAACAGGGGGAGGGGTTGCTGTTTTTATATGACCCTTATTATGACCCTACGGTAAAATGTTGACATCAAATCGATAAAATAACATCAGAAACAGATTCTCCGGCCCTGAAAACCCATAAAACACAACTTTTTGCACTGTGGCCTTTTTCGATTTGAAACTAGAGCTGATATTAGCTCCAATGGCGGCCATATTGGATTTTTTATGAAAAATGCGCCCCCAGAGGGCGCCCTTCTTGGCGCTCGTCAAAAATCGAAATAGTATGATATGGGTGACATGTGTACCAAATTTGGTGCTTTTAGAAAAATCTGAACCAAAATATCCCTACCGTCTCCCACTAATGTTGAATTTTCCCTGATCGAGTTGCCGCCCAGTCTACATCTGGCGGAGGTTCCAAATCGCAATTAGAACCCGCGCTGCACAATATATTTAATTCTGATCTGACGATTTAAACCCTCTCTAGAACGAAGTCGGATCGCATCATTATGTAAAACTGATGACACAAATTCTTATTGTATGTTAAAGACGCTATATAACACTGTGAAAGACCCGTTCAAAAGGTGGTCAAACTTTGCTATCTGACATATCTGACAGTGTTTGAATGGACAAATAAACACCCCAGAACACAAAAGTTCAGACAGTTATGCTGTCACTAGTATACGTGCAGATACAAATTGGAATATTAATTATTCTCAGCCGATAGGAAATTCTGCAACGCAGCAGTCTATGGGGGAAGCTGGAATGGACTCTCAAAGATTTTCACTTTTTTAAAGCACTTAATGGTCGTTTTAAACTGCAGTTTTTTCAGGGCTTCATTTTTAGACCTTATCAAAGACACTGGTAGCATGGGAAGTCATGTAATTCAGATTTTTTTTAAAAGTGGAAACATTGTTATACAATGCTTTTAACAGCAAAGCAATATTGCATCACCAGATTAGAAAAAAAAACTGTCCAAAACGTTGTAACATAAATTGTATATATCCTTAGTATATTTCTAAATAAAAAAATAAAATAAAAACCTTAACATAAGATTTGTTGTGAGGATTTCGCTGCTTGATAAAACACTGCCATGGCCATGCCGATTTATCATAAAATGAATCACCTTTTGTACTTTGATTTTGTTGTCACGTTAATATTCTGCTTAATGCGTATTTTGTGTAAATATATGATAATCTGTGAAAATATGACACAAACATTTTGGTTATTTATTGTAAGATGAATAACTGTCATTACACAATAACCTTTATTTTGGCTTGTTTTACCATAAAATTGCAACAATCTAACATTTAAAGTAATTTACCATTACCGTAAATCCAGCCAAAGATATACGGTGACTTACTTTTACATTTCAGTCAGTTTTGTTAAAATGTATATTGATCGAAATGGAACTGTATTAAAGGCTTTGAAAAGTCTATTACTGTAGCCATGGTTACCTGTCTGTATTAAATAGAACTAATTAATTTTAAACACACGAGGCGAAGCCGAGTGACATTTCGTAATTGAACGAGTGTGGATATTTTTCACTAATGCACGAATTTCGACCTGTGAATTACTGGTTTTGGTGAAAGGTATATGGTTATTATTAACATCAAATTACAAATACGCGGTCCGCGTTTTAG
Organism: Eucidaris tribuloides; assembly: GCA_001188425.1. Classification (NCBI taxonomy): domain Eukaryota; kingdom Metazoa; phylum Echinodermata; class Echinoidea; order Cidaroida; family Cidaridae; genus Eucidaris; species Eucidaris tribuloides. The sequence goes on along the minus strand of JZLH01S0051722.1, from coordinate 25,548 downwards.
TAAATAACTCACGGCTCTATCAGTCAGAAAGCTCGCATTCTTAAAACGGTTTAATAGTACAATATGATATCTTCAGCGTAATAATCTGCAAGAATGCATGATTTCAACAAGCGCATAAGGAGGATAATAGGTATCGGACCATCCTGTCACCAAATATAGGAATGAATGAACGAATGTTATTATGTATAAATAAATTAATATATACAACTGTACAAATAGATAAATAAATGAACGAACGAAATGAATGAATGAAAGAATGAATGATGAATGAACAATAATCAATCATCATCAATCATCATCATCAATCAATACATATCATCAATCATATCAATCAATAATATAAAATAATAAATACCAAAGTAATACAGAATGTTTATGGATTTGACAAAAGTGGAAATATCCAAGTATTAAGGAAACAACCCGAATGAAGTACGTAATTATATACACCACTCATCTTTTAAAGTGACAGGGCTAAACATTGTGGATTAAAATTTGGCGAGCTTCCGAAGCAAAAACTGCGATAATAAACTTTTGCGCTCAAATCGGCACCGGAAAATTAAATAATATAGAATGATTATGATATTTAAGTAAAGTTGTAATGCGTTTTAGGGCTTTTACTGATTTTCAAACATCTTGCATTATGGTTCATATGAATTTTCAAGTTTATTTGAGGACAAACGCATGTCCAAGCGCCCCCCCTTAATTGTCCGCTCCGGATCATGCTCTGCGGAATAAAGGGAATGGGGTGCCACGTTGGTCTGGCCATGACGATCTGCTTTCTGTACACATTTTCGCTAGGATGAGGGGGTTGGCTCCCTTAATCGATATTTTGTCCCGTGGACGTTTGCCAAGAATGACGAATGAATTCTTAAGGAACTACTTTCACTTCAATTCGAGTGTTGTGTGTGTGTGTGATGGTTGTGTGTCGTGTGTGGTTGGGTTGGTTGTGGTGTGGATGTGTGGTGTGTGTGTGTGGTGTGTGTGTGTTATATGTGTGTGCGTGTTTGTGTTGTGTGTGTGAGAGAGTGTGAGTGTGTTGTATGTGTGTGTGTGTGTGTGTGGTGTGTGTGTGTGTGTGGTGTGTGTGTGTGTGTGTGTTGCGGGTGTGTGTGTGTATGTGTGATGTGTGATGGTGTGTGTGTGTGTGTTGTGTGTGTGTGTGATGTGTGTGTGTGTGTGTGTGTGTGTGTGGTGTGTGTGTTTGTGTTGGTGGTTAATCGTTTCTTGTTTTTTGTGCATTTTTTATGGTCCCTGTCGCAATTTATCTTATTTTATTACCACATTTAAAATGAAACTACAGGTTTAAGTCAGAAGTATTTAGCCATGGCTAATACCAGTGTCGTGTCCTCGAGACGTCTCGTTCTCGAGGCGGCTCGGGCAAATTGCTATTGTCTTGGCCTCTCCGCTTGACTCGGGAAAATCCTCGGCATCGCCTTGGACTTTGGTCATTCGGTCCTCGGCGGCTCGGGCCGAGGCGGGTAATCTGGGTAAATACATTAACGTTGAGCAATATTTTCGGGTGGCTTAAATTGAAGTTTCGCATGTACATGATTTTGCTTTCACCGTGTTATTTTGAGAATAACCGAATCGATAGGCTTTATGTTTGTTTGTTTTGTTTTGTTTTTAAATGCTTTGATAGAGGCACAGATCTTCGTAGTTTGTGCGATTTGCAAGTGGATATGTGAATCTTGTGAGTTGTGATGCTGACGCCCTAGTAGCAGTCTTTGTGATATTTGTGATAGTTATTGTCGAAAGTTAATGTGTGAAAAATTGCGAAATTTTTTTTCTGAAAAAAATACATTTCGCAAATTTTGCACTGTTTACGAAAATTTATGAAACTTTGATTTTTTTAGCGAATTGTGTCTGAGAGCCACCATTGGATTTTGCGATTCTGAATGAACACTGACCAGCGTAGTGCATGTGCGTCTAGATCCAGCACTGGAAGGGTTAAAGTGCATTTAGTGATTCAAGCTATGTGCGATAACATGTATAGATAATATTGCTAACTTCAACTGCTTCCTATTGTTAATTTAGTTACAGTTTTGTTTGTATACTCTTGGGTGTAAGCTGTGCAAAGTAGGGGTGCTAGTGATTGTGCATGTAGTGATGAAGTATGTAGTATGTCTGCGGTTTAAACAGACAAACTTTTACTATTGTTACTTTATAACGATTTTTTTGTTCTTGTGAGTGTATCAACTGTGCATATACAGTTGTTGGCCGAGAATATCGAATATGATCGTTAATTTCTTCACCATTTGGCAAATGTCATTAATTGTATTCGTTTGGTTACCATTCTTTTTTCGATAAATTATGACACGATCATTGATGTGAGTAAGGGCGTTTGATTTTTTTAGGGTATTTTTTTGGGAGGAATGCAATTTCCAATTGCCAATTGGTCACAGCGGCGTTCATCGGAACGCTGAGTAGTCTGGATCTCAGTTGCCATACGGACAGACCGCGATGACATATGGACATACATATCTCGCTTCGTCTTCCTTATGAAAGAAAGTGTCATTCCAGCCTTTCGTCATTTTGCGGTTATGTCTACTATGCAAGCTGAGACGCCAGATCTGCTTCGGCGTTCAAAGCCGCCGCTGTTGAAAAATGGCAAATTTGAGGAAATGCATTGCTCGAAAATGACCCTAGAATCATAACGCCCTTACTCAATCGTTGATCTTGGTTCATTTTATTGGAAAGAATGTTCTAACCAACGGAATAAATAGGTAACATTTTGCATATGGTGAAGAAATTAGGATATATCGTAGATTCTTCTGGGCACCCTTATAGGGGTGGTGTGGTTTTAAAAGGCTATTTACTTGATAAGAAGGTAGGGTGGGACATTGAGTACTGGACACCTATTTTTGATTTTTTTTTGGATATGTTGCGAAACGCTATTTTCAAATGATGATATCGTAATTAGTAAGAAATAGTTTATGGAAGAAATGTGAATGCTGCGTATCGCGTTTCTGTTGCAAACTTTGCGCGATAGTTTCCGACGCATAAGGCGTTCATATCTGCGCAGTGTCGGTGTACTAACCTGTCCGAAATAACCTTTGATGCCAGTCACAATGAAATGAGGAGGATCGCAGTGAGTAGTCTATGAATGAGTGTATGGTGTGTTAATACATGCGAGGTTTGAGGCACAGGTCATAAGTTAGGATTAAACATAAGAATCACACAAAATGGAACATTCAATAGATGACTGAATGAATTTTTTTTTGAAATTGTGCTTGATTCTGCTTGCTCATAAATAGTGGCCTCGGCCGGCCTCGTCGCCAAAATCTGGCTCGTCTGGCTCGGCTCTTCCGCGCTTAGCTCGTCCTTGTCTTAGGAAAAATCTTGGCTCGTATCTCCTCGAATTTTTTAGACCCGGCGCTTGGGCTCGTCCTTGACTCGAAGAAAAATCCTTGGTCTGGTCCTTGACCTCGGGCAGCCGGCTCGGATACCAATGCTAAATAACATCTAACGAGTAGCAGATGGATTTCAGTGTTTCAGTTTTCTTTATTTGATCAAAGCATAAAACAAAATTTTACATACATACATACATAGCCAAGTGTCAATATATCAGGTTTAAAAAAGAAGCATAATTTACATTAACAATAAACAACAAACAAATGATTATCATGGAGGAAGCAGCCAGAAAGGAATCAACCTTATTACGGCTGACCTATATATACATTAATTAGGTGTAGGTCTTTTAACACTCAGTGAGTACATGATCATCAGTAAATTTTCATGTAATTCAGTTGTCTTTAAGTAAAGTTCCCGACTGAGAAAAGTTTTGTTTATTATTCATTGTGGCACATTTATGAGGGCAATAATGTTCCCTATGCGGGGAATGTTTGCGGCATTTCAAAGTATGCGATACTTGTTAATGAAGCACTATATCAACCTTGTCTTCTGAAGAAACTTTCAGGGTGATTTTTAGCTACAATGCCAATTCATTCACGGACAATTCTTTGTCTTTCAAGAGCAGCCATTTTGAATACAGTCTGAGGACAAAGTTTGGATAATGTTTATTTCTTTGCGTAGCCTGTTTTAAGTGCAGTTGCTTACAAATAATTGATCCATTACCATTGCAGAAGTTTCATTACTATACTCGGGGCGGCAGCCGGTAAATTTTAAGAGGGGGAACTTCGTCGGGGAAGAATTTTGGCCTGTCAAACATTTTTTTTAAGCAAATGCAAGCCGAACAGCGTCCAACAAGGGGGACAGGGGCGCGACGTACAAAAAAGCAGTTTGCCGGTATTTGTTTAAAAGCAAAATCAACAAGAACGAGGGCGATATTTCGAAAATAAATTACGTCATTTTAAATAAAATAGGGTGGCCGCCACCCTGCCCTTGTGGTTGCGCGTCCTGTTCTACTAGGACAGACTTTTTCGTGATATGATTGAAACTGCATTGGTGAAATATATTCCAAACTTTTGTCCATGACTGTATTCGTTACAAATAAAGATTCGTGTCATTTTCAAGTCATTTCTGAGATAAAACTAAGGCACATGATTGGTTAACAGTTCGACACTAATGTACATTGAATGCTCTTCGAAAACCTAAACACAAAACAAAGTATTACCCCCTTTTCAATACTCGTATTTCTTAACAAATGCGTGTCTCGCAAATATTTGGCAGGGATTTTACAATCATTGGACTATCTCTAAGTGAAAGTGATTGATCCGTCAAGGTCAGCATGAGTGAGCATGCATTAGTGCAAAAAGGCCTTTTCAAAAGTACAGGAGTCATCACTTATTGCCAATAAGGTACATAGTGGCTTTTTTTGCTTTATTTAAAGGTGTGCTCAGTCACCATTGGCATGGTTAGAACTCTTATGTTCTGCACATGTTAGAACATTTGCTGAATAAGGTTTCATTTTTTCAATAACTTAATGATTTTAAGTTTCAAAATTGAGAAGTGTGGCTTTTTGATTGAGCTCCTGAGCGCAAAAATGAGAAAGTGTCAAGAAGTGTAAGGGGTTAAACATTAGATATTAAATTAAATAGCGCTAATCAGTGGGCACAGACGAATTTGTCAAAATCCTGCATCACAAAATCCCAATATAACCTTGTGACTTTTGAAAGTGACTTTTTGCTTTTAATGATGTGCTCACTGCATGCATTAAGGATCACACATTTTTCCAGAATTAGCCAATTAGTGCATAAATCCCCTGCAATTATTTTGTCAAACCGTTCTTTAAAAGTTTGGTATTTTTGAAAGGGTGTAAGTTACTTTTGTTGTTGTGTTATATCACAAATGCGTTATGAAGTTGTACTTAAGGTAGGCCCTTATCTTTTAAAAAAAAGGAAAAAAAGATTTTGAAAAGTAGTCAGATTTGACAGATCAGGGAATTTAATCAAAGTCTTTCAGTTTGAAACGATCGTGTAATGTATCAAGCTGTGGGATTTGCAATTGCTCCAATATGTGAACCGAATAGGTCCTTAGACCAATTTAATGTGTTCTTTTGAATCAGACATGAACAATTTATTTTTGAGATTTTTTAATAGATCTGTTTTAGATATCATAAAGCTGTTATCGGTCGGATACGTAAAACAAATGCGCAAAGGTGTTATGTTATTTCGAATTTTTTTGGCAATTTTGTGCCGCGAATTTTGACATTTGGCCCCCCCACACCCAGCCTCAATTAGAAATAGATCGCGCACTACAGTTTGTCTTATTTTTAACACAATTTATAGTGCTTAATTTCTCTTAGAATTTCTGCTCTTCGATGAGGTTAAATCAATAAGCTTACGTTTAATCTTTGTATGCTTAGTGTAAAATATCGTCGAATTGAGGGGTTCCCCCCCCCCGAGATTTTTCTTAATTAATTAAAACCTATAAGACATCGGAATTTTTGACAGGCGTTATGACTTTGAGGCATAAAGCTTTCAACAAGAAAAATCAGTTAACTTGGGCTTAAGAGGTAATTTAATTCATTTTTAAATCAGTAACACGTAAAGTTCTGTAAATGAGAGTCCATACACTTTTACGGGGGTTGCGGTTTGTTTTAACGTGAATACGTCGTTCCTAATAATACGTTTAACGTCCCGCTCCTTTATGGCCATCGCATATTTTTCGTGCACGATTTGACGATTTGGATCTGAAGATTCAGCGTGCCGAATCTCAGGGTTTTTTTCTTTCGGACTCCAATGTCGGTGTGTGCGACGGAAATCGTGTGTGTGCAGTAGCTTTATTTTGAACAGAGTATCTATGGTGCGAACATTAATTTGGGTGTGCTATCTCCGTCTTCCGTAATCAAGGAATGGCTGCTCAGATATTGGATACAGGTGGGGTTAGTCTTTTTAGTCTCGTGGGTTTGACTCCCTTACCCCATCAGATATACGATCGCCAGCTGAGGCCAGTAGGTAGC
>JZLH01S0051722.1:0-10435 GCA_001188425.1 Eucidaris tribuloides | reverse complement strand
TTGTCAGGTTGGGGTTGATTCACCTGCCGGCAGTGGCTGGTTAACAGGATTCTTTAGGAGAAGTAACGTCACTCCAACTTCAACTCCACCTTCCACACCTACCAAGCCAAACACTGTAAGTCCTGTTATACATGCTTTCTGTGAATCACTCTGCAAACCGAAGGGCAGTGATATGTTTGGGAGTATTGTCAATGCCTCAAGTATCAAATTGTTGGAAACATATGCCAGTATATATGCTGATTTGAGTGTATATATTCAAATGGGAAGGATTTGTCTTGAAGTTGTTTACTTGAGAAGAGCTAAGCATGAATAAGCAATACTGAGTTAAGGGCAGTGGATCTCATTTGCAAACATCCCTGCAGACCAGGAAAAGATAACCCATGCCCTTAGGCTATTGATGAAGGGCATGTTTGTGAAATCTGGGGGTCTGTAATTACCTAGTATTTGAAAAATGCGAAAGAAAAACAATGGCCGTTTAGTGTTCGTTCCATGATAGGAATTTTTTCTCTCGTGAGAAAAAAATTCAAATCAGAGTCTTACGGTTAATATAATTTTACTAAAACTGAGTTTCTAGCTCCTATATTTTGCTAAATGTTCCCAGATGGCATTTTCGTCTAAATGCCATTTTATTTCCACAATGTTAATTTTTAGGCATGCAAAAGAGATGTCCTGCCTTTAAAGTGTAATTCTGACTGAATTTGAACCCATACAATGCTGTGCAACAAATTTGCCTGTCACAATAAATTCTGCTGGCAATCATTTAAACAAGAGTAAACATTTTCCCAAAAAATTTTTACTGCAGAATCCTTTGAACAGTGTACTTCATTCTAGAATGGTTTGAATATTTCTATTGAAAAAAAACTTTTTATCAGGCTAAAAATCCTTTTTTTTTTCATTTGTAAGAGGTTGGCATCTCTGATTCTGTGAGTGTTCATGAATTCAATGTGATCTATCTTCAGGGTATTAAACAATTAAGTCAAAACTTCAAGTAAGCCGTGTTTTTTGAGCTATCCTATCTCAAAAGAAATTACATAACTTTTCATGAGAAGCCTCCTACTCCTACATGTAATTTCAACCATGTTGCAAACCTTTTAACAATAGCATATTCTCAGATTTATAAGCAATACATATTGTTTCCATTTAATATTCCAGTCCTTCACTCAGCAATTCGTGAAATTCCTGGAAGTCGAGTCGGCTCCCAAACACAGTCCGCGTCTTCCAGTCGAAGAAATGAGCCAGGACAGGCACCGAGGCTCCGCCTACAATCCATTCTCGGCACCCATACCCCATCAGTCGCCCTTCATGCAACCCGGGTCCCCAGGCACCAGCCCCAGGGGCCCCGGTGCAGCACATGCCTTCGTCAAGAGTACCGGTCTACCTGCCACGCCCATGAGTTCAGCCACACCCACCTTGGCAGCAGTTCCAGCCTTCACACCTGTGCCAGTCACGGAGGGGGCAGCGTCGGGGCGGGGCTCTCCGAGGGGGAGAGCAGGAAGTGCGGGAGGATTGAGGGACATACTTCAGTAATATTAGTATCGGCTAAAGTTGTATCCGAGACCAAGGTTGCTAGAAATTGGCCTTGAGGCCGGCCTCGGATTAAGGGACATACTTCATCTTAGATAGTGTTGCATCCGAGACCGAGGCCGTCCAGAACTGCAACTTTTCCATACAGTTTGTACAAGTGACAGGTTACTCAGACTGAAACCAAGACCGAGGCCGCTCCAAGGGACAGACCAGGGAGTGCCACGGGATTAAGGGACATACTCCAGTAATGCTATTAGTATTAGCTAGTGTTGTATCTGATACCACAGGTCCCGAGACTGAAGCCGCCCCAAAAACACAATCTTTGCATAGGGTTTGTACAGGTGACTCGGACCAAGACCGAGGCTGCCAGAAATTGGCCTGGATTAAGGGACATACTTCAGTAATCTTAGCCAGTGTTGTATCCAAGACCACAGGTTCAGAAACCGAGGCCACCCCAAAAACACAACCTTTCCATAAGGTTTGTACCAGTGACTCAGACCAAGACCGAAACTGAGGCCACCAGAAAATGGCCTGGCCTTGAGACCAGTTAAAGCACATACTTCAGTAATCTTAGCCAGTGTTGTATCTAAGACCACAGGTTCCAAGACCGAGGCCACTCCAAAGCATAACCTTTTCATAGAGTTATTACAGGTGACTCGGACTGAAACTGAGACTGAGGCCACCGGAAATTGGCCTTGAAGCCAAATGAGGGACATACTTCAGTAATCTTAATGAGTGTAATCGGAGATAACAGGTTTTGAGACCGAGGCCACCCCAAAACACAACCTTTCTATAGGGTTTGCACATCCAACAGGTGACTCGGACCGAAACCGAGACCAAGGCCACCAGAAATTGACCTCAAGGTTAATTCAGGGTTATACTTATGTTATCTTAGTCGGTGTTGTATCTGAAACCACAGGTGCCGAGACCGAGGCAGCTCCAAAACATAACCTTTCCATAGGGTTTGTAAAGGTGACTTGGACCGAGACCAAGACCGAGGCCATCCCAATACACAACCTTTCCATAGGGTTTGTACAGCCAACAGGTGACTCAGACCGAGATCGAGACCAAGGCCACCAGAAATTGACCTCAAGGTCAATTCAGGGTCATACTTATGTAATCATAGTCGGTGTTGTATCTGAGACCACAGGTGCCGAGACCGAGGCCGCTCCAAAACACAACCTTTCCATAGGGTTTATACAGCTAACAGGTGACTCGGACTGAGGCGGAGGCCTCTAGAAATTGGCCTCAAAGCCAGCCAAGGATATAACACTGAATCTTACAGACAGACATGGCATAGCACCGTGGCATGTTGTTTGTCGAAGAAATCCTACAGGATTGCTGGAAGGGACTGTGGTAGAGATTAGTTTGCAATCACACACCCATGTCAATCATGATGCACAAAACAGGGTCTTAACAATCCGTGCTGTAGACTATTGCATACATATCCGGCTCTGTGTAAGCAGTAAGTGACCAAATTAGAATTGGTGCAAGTCGGTGTGGAATGTTGCCCAAGTGTCAAAATAGAGTCTCTGTCTGCAGACTGTCTGCATACTGTTTGCAGACTGGACAGAGGCTGCAGCATCAGAGTGTGGCTGTCTATGTCAGAGGAGAGGAAGTGTCAGAGGATTATAGGACATACATCATTGAGCTTACAACCTGCCAATCACACACGCCATACATTTAAGGCACCTTGCCCCATTGTTTATAAAAGTATTCCTGCATAATTGCTGCAAGTAACCTTTTTATGGCCTCTTTTCAGCTACATTCTCGAGTTTCTTTCATTGGAAGTTAAATTTGATTCTTCTTCAGGACTCTGCCATGTAGTAAAACTTGAAAACATCATCAGACAATGTCATATAGAAACCAAATTGCCACTCACTGGCTCCTTTTCCTGATAAGATTGTGGAATTTCGGTCACAGAAGGTCATCCAAAATTTGAAAAGGCTGCAATCTGGATATCCTGCAGCAATCCCATACAGTAAGAATGTTATTCTTCTGGAGTCACGTGCTTACTTCTTGCAATATCAGTGTCAAATCATGTAGCTTGTACATGTCATTGTGTGCCACCAGGTAGACATGAATGTTGTGCAAAGTCTACATGTGTTAATCCGTCTAACAATGTACATTGAGGTTGTTTACTTCTTACTACAGGGAAACCCCGTTATAACGAGCTCGGATATAGCGAGGTACCGCTTTTAACGAGGTGATTGTCTCGGTCCCGTTTTAATTTACACGCTGTTCAATGGAAAGAAGCACCGTTTATAATGAGCTCGGTTATTGCGAGATTTCGCTTATAACGAGGTATTTTTCTCAACCCATTAACAAAGAAAAACATAAGAAATTCACCCGGTTAAAACAAGTAAATGAAGGTTGCATCGTGCGCTGACCAAATTCTAAATTTTGGCAACGCAAAAATTGCCCAATTGTTTCAGAGCGCATCATGCCACTTCAGCCTGCCATGCAGCCATGCACAATTACATGAAGTCCCTGACTATCTGCAAGTGTGTGTGTACATGTGTGAGTGCAATTCACACTACATAGTACATTCACATTACTGTACATTCACCTGTCACACACACGAAGCCTGCCTCCCGTACACAGTAATCAACGCAAGTTACGAGCGTGGAGGTTAATTGCTGCTTTATTTCGAGATCTAATTTCTTTATTACTTGGATGAGTATAATGAAAATATCAAGTTTTCTGTTCATAGTTTTGGTGCAGAACAAGTAGGAAAGAGTAAACAGATGGGTTATATGCTGTTCCCATACATGTTATCATTTTGTGTGATACATTATTGTACGTTTACAACGAGGTACCGATATAAACAATAAAATCGGCGTCCTCGAGACAACGCTCGCGTATAACTGGGTTTCCCTGTACTGATAATCATTCACATGCCGTTGCAAAACAATGATTATTCAGTGTGGTATTTGATACCTGAAAATATTTCTGCTACTATTCTGCCTGGGAGAAATTTAGACTGTATGTGTGAGATTTACAACCTTTCCAAATATATGATATTTCATTTACATGATTCCTTTGAAAGTTATGATTTAAGTTTCATTTACCTTGTAGGCAGATTATTAACTCAATTCAATGTGTTATCTTATTTAAGTAGAATGTGCAAAGTTGTTAGACTTTTAAAAAGCGAATTTAACCAAGTTTTGGGGACATATGATAAACTGTCAGAAGTCAACTAAATGCATGGTTTAAGAAATCTCTTTCTCCAATTTTTTGCGTATGTGCATGTACAACATTTTAATGGTCGCTAGCATTGCTCCCTTAGGTATTTGTAAAAAATATATATATAAATTTTGCCACTGGTACCGTGGAAGCAGTTTTAAGTACAGGTTAACGTTTTACAGGGATTTTTTTAATATTAATATCACATGAATATGGATAAAATGTCTGCAATAATGTACTGTTATTTGAATAAGGGAATTAAAGTATAGCCTGATATGAGCAAACAAAAACTGAAAAGATTTCCAACATTTTTGTTTTGAGCTACATGTACATGTACTCAAAATACTCACCATGAGCACATAAAATCAGTAGCATGCATAATATTTCTTGGATTTCGAGTGATTGTATTTTTTTCTTTAAATTCTTTTCATATTGATGAGTTGCTGAAAATATAAGTAGTGGTAAAAGTATTATTTTGCATTATTTCTTGATTGAGTTTAATAACACTTTTCTCAAATATTTGTGTGGATTTCATGAATATTTTAAGGTTTTTGTGTATTTGTGCTATTAGAAGATGATCAACCACTCAAAATGCCAGGAGTGTGTAGCTTAAATCCATCCATAGACTGACCAAAAAATATTCATTAGAAATAAACACACTAACAAAAGGCTCAATATTCTTATACACATTCCATTGTGTGCAATTAGATATTAATTTGAACATTCCACATTACAAATGTTGGAATGTTGGTAGTTCATTTACTTTATTTGCTTTGGTGTAATATTTACTAAATTATTTGTGACTATGTTCAAACCAAGTTTGTTCATTTTGTTCTTATGTACACAATTCCATTATATCTGGTAAGGATTTATTTTCTGGTAACTCTTTGTGACTAACTTTGATGAATCATTACATAAAGTTTTATAAATAAAACTTTAGTTACAATATTTTCAAAAGAGAATTACGTTTCTTATCAAAGTTGTCTCATAATTTGATTTTTGTTTTTACTGATTAAATCTTTATTAATGCAAATAATTGCCAATTGATCTTTATATATGAAAAGGTTCAGCAGAAAAGTAGGGAGCTTGATAGGCAGTTAGGTTACAGAGCATGACTGTTATATTGATCATAGTACATATAGGCTGTCCAAAGTAAACTAATGCACATTTTTAGGCATGGTCAGCAAGTGCTACTGTTATCAGTTGTGCATTACATGTCCTTGTAAAATACGGCTAAGTTTAAGAAATCCTTTTACTCACTAAGTACTCAGATGTTCATTTTCTTTTAATTTTAAGGATTAATTCACTTATGTGCTCTATTATTTGTCATTAATATTTGTTAGTACATCATCCGTTAAGCAATGGGATGTGAAGTTATTTGACGTGCGAAATAGATGTTTCTTGCATGAACAAATGTATTGGAAATTATTTTAAGCATTTGATTCTTAAATTTTTGGTTTGTAATATTTAATTCTTAGCATGCATTATTGATTTTTCCCCTTTACAAGATATATTACTAAGTTACTGTGCTAGTACCCATGCATCAGTGAGTAAATCCATCTTTAAACAATGATACAGCCTGTAGCATGATGCAATCTTATGGGATAAAAGCATTGTAACACAGAGTGCCAGTACACTGCTCATGCATGTAGTTTATGCTGTGACAGTGTCACAGTATAGACCTCCAAACTTTTCTGAATTTTGAGGGATGTTTCCTAGTTTAGCCATTATGGGTCCATGATACAAACTTCAAATTCCTCTTTTTTGAGATGAAAACACAATACTTTTCAGTGCCAAAAGTGGTATTATGAATTTTCAGCACAATGATTCCTAAGTTTTAGGTTAGGAGTTCTGATAATGAAGCTTCTGTTTCTTTCTTGGTTGTAAGATACTTTGTTGTTGGCATTTGCATACACTTGTCTCATCAAATAAACAAATTCAATGTCAAATTGAATACAAATTGGATATATGAAACCTAAAATTTAAACAATGAAATTGCATATTGTTTTTTGTAATTGCAATAACAAACAAATGTAGTTTTACAAATTGTAATAGAAAAAAGATACCAGTGTAGTTTGAAAAAGTTTAATTTGAATTTATTCACCCTGGTAACTGCTGTTGCTGATAAACATACCATAAACTGATTTAGCAAGGGTTTTGTTTTGATTTGAAAAAATATTTTCATTGTAATTTCATATGTCATTTTGCTTTTGAACGAATCAAACTTTCACCTTTTTAGAATTATGTTGTTGAAAGAAGAGAAACACCTTTCGTACTTGTAGTATTTCATGTCGGTTTTCTTCCAAAAATTAATTCATAAATTTTGATTTTTTATCAAAACTCATTCTGTACATAATATCAAATACAAACTTACATAATATATGAACTTGTATCAAGAACATATTTCTTGCTCGGAAATACTACATTTGTGCCTATGATTTCACAACAAGTTTGTGCCATTTCACAGGAGAGTAAATATTTGTATATCATTAAATATTGTACAGATATAGAAAGACAAATAAATTTTTATGAAAGCTATGAAAAACATTACTTGTGATTCTCGTATCTCAAATTGTGTATTATGTTTATATGTGTGTGTCTGTGCATGTGTGTATGTTAAGTTGTTAACCAAAAAGTGGGGTCTTGGTGTGGATCAGTCCACCCACCCATACCCCCCCCCCGAAAAAAAAAAAGAAGAAAAACAAATCTATACAAGATGGCCCATAGAAAAACAAAATGAATGTGGTGTGGTGATTTTTTTCCCCTTCTGAATCCAAGAGGAACTGCTATTTTTTCCAGCAATATAACATCTAGATCATTAATATTTGTTCAGCAGTTTTCATTTTAGAACCAGTTTTGAAAAGCAGTGCATTCCCGCTTTTCTTGTGGCAAAGCTGCGGCCTATTGGTTGCGTCTCGTGGAAATTAAACTGGCGCTGCATCGCTGCATACCCAATTTACATTGGTTGATAAAAAAGACCCTAAAATGCAAAGTTCCTAACCGAAACAGACAATCTTGATGCCATTCTACTTGCAAAAGAATAGTCTTTCAGATTAATTAAAGAAAGATGAGCAATTATCTTTAGGGAAATAGAAAAAAATACCATTATTATATTCTGGGCTACCCAGTATATCAGGTTGACATTTTTTTTCCCAGTGAGAATATTGCAGAATATTTTCATTCAAAAGATTCCTTCTCATTTGCCAGTGCCCTTTGCAAGCCTGAGTTTTATGCCTTGTGGTTGTCTAAGACATGTAATTTGTTGGCTTTGAACTCTCACAATGTACAAACATAATTAACCTTTTGTGACACCATTGTGAAAACAAAAATTGAATTTAATCTTTTCAGCTTCAAACATGCCATATCAATCCAGAATGATTGGAAATATGATTATACTGTATACATGTAGGCTGATATATATCTTTTCCTTTTTGTGGGATGTGTGTGTGTGTGGGGGGGGGGGGCTGGAATTCTACATTTTTTTATAAATAAATAAATAAATAAATAAATGAATAGGCCTAAATGAAAAAAAATCAATAAGTACATAAAAAATGTTTAGTCTTGCATTTACTCATCAATTAATCAATGTTTCATTTAGGCCTATTTATTTAGTTTATCATTTATTTATTTATTTATTTATTTATTTATTTAACAAATAATGAAAATAGGCATAAAAAAGAGAAAAGAATGAAGTAATTTAAAGATTGTACAAGAAAATGAAGAAATGATTTTCAGAGATGATGGGGAAATGATAGTAATCATATGCAGTCATGGACAGGCCAAAATGATGTTATCCTTCCGTTTATTGACATTTTCTTCTACTTCTATACTCCTTCAGTTGTATTGAGGTATATTGTTTATGGGTAATGGATATTGTGTGTGCTCCTGTAAAATAATCGAGATGCAATAAATATGTTTTTAATGTTTTGCACACATGGGATTGATAATTCTCACTTGATTGTTGATCAATTAATCAATGTTTTATTTAGGCCTATTTATTTACTTCATCATTTATTTATTTATTTATTTATTTATTTATTTTGTCTCCCCCTCTATCTTTGTTTCTTCTTCCTTTTTTTTCTTTCTTTCTTTATTCATTCATTTATATTTATTTTGCCCTAATTCTCGTTCCGTCCCGTTTCCTAAGCGAAATAATGTTTCACACATCAATAACGTTTCACACATCACATCCCGATTCAATCTCTTTTCAGTTTGGAAGCTTTGTCTTTCGCTTAGCTGTGCATGTATCAATGCATGCCATACACGTGCCATGCTGAATGATTGCAGGCGCGTCCGTTTCAACCGGCTTTATGTCTAAATCACAAGTTTATATCATACTACCCCACGCGCCTAGCTGCATTCACTCCGTATTTTCACTTGGGTAAATCAATATTTCGATGTGTTGCGCTCGCACATGCGCGGGCTATCTACTCTCGCGAATTACGTGTAATCCTATAAATGCTATAGAGCGCCTTGCGAAACAGAGCGGGCTTCGTTGCGTTCCTGTGCCGCGCCAATTTAACTGAAATTGGAACGCCGATATCCTCAACCGCCATCCAAAAACATCTGTACACGCCATACACAGAAATGAAAACGCTAAATTATTCGAAGATAATATGCAGCTGCCAAGTAATACATAACGACGGCAGAACACGAGTGATGTATTCTTTTATTATGCTGATCTGATAAAATGCCAAGAAATTGCGAACTACGCAGCTTAAGTTATAAAGGTTCCTATAATATTTGAGATTCACAAAATACACTGGACGTCTGCGAGTGCAAGCCGACTGGCGCTGTACCGACCCTCCCCTCGGACTCGGGCGTACGGCGTCGCGTCTCGCTGAACTTGACCCGAAGCCGGGCAACTTGTAAGTTGTATTTGTGATCAGCAGGTTGATTGCTCATCTGTTAGTTACAACGTATGGGTAGTTTATGTTACTCATTGACAATTTTATTCTACAATACATAGATCTATATAAACATGATTTATAAAAAAAAATAGTTATGGATATTTTCGCAGAAATGTGAAATATTCCCGACCAGCAATCGAACACCATTGTGCAGTTGTGTGGTCCAGCAAAACGCGCGCTCGCCTCGTCCACTCCGTTGGTTGTTGAATGCATGAATCAGTCAATTTCTGTGTTATAGATAAAAGGCATAATGTTAAATTCTAACGCATTACAAACAAGTTAAGTAAGTTTAATTGTTTAATCATGTTAATGTAGAAAATTGTTTTCTCATGTCTAACGGTAATGCAGGGAAAAACTTGAGAAAATTTTTTGGGGCTTGTTTGTAGATCCTTCCTGTAGCGTGTCTGAATGCCTATCACATTTTTCTTGCGATACGTATATGTTCAATGCACAATCCCATTGCTGTGTCATGTGTGTGCACAAGTCAGTATGGGCGCACGTCCAATATCGGAGATTATTTCCAATGTCGGAGACTTAAGTTTTAATGGGGTCATCAAAACTTGGCACAAAGAAAATCTCCGATATCGGAGATTTTTTTTTCCAAGACCAATCCCACCGAGGTCATGGTGGTGTAAACAAATTAGATCTAGATCTGGATTTACATAGAGTCTAATACAAATTTATTAATAATTTATAAGAATAATAATATTGATAATGACAACATTCATAAACTATGCTCGTAATCGATACCATCAGCAACTTTGCTATCGACAACTGCTGCAAAATGTAAACAATCGATTATAACTTGGTAAGAA
>JZLH01S0051720.1:19339-29631 GCA_001188425.1 Eucidaris tribuloides | reverse complement strand
ACGATCAAGAAAAAACTATAAATATTTGATGGGATGTCATTTTAAATCTTTCTTAGCGAGATGAAAACTTCTGCCTCATGTGATGAAGAACGCATGATTAAGCCACGTCCAAGAACACGCGGCTTATGACGGATAAGCTCATTCATTGCATTACTTATGTTTATTAAATTTAAGCGCAGATGCTTAGCCCACGGATTTTTGTTTATTAGATTTTAGCGGGGTTTTCTAGCTCAGAAATAATCATAATCAATGACATGCAACAACAATAAGAAATAATAACTATTGATACAAAGGATATTTATTAATCGTTGTTATTTTTGCGTTTCATGTGTCACAATTTTTGGCTTATTATTAGTGGCGAAGGAAGAAGTCTACTTAAAGATCAAGGCCAGATGGCGATTTTAGGCATAAACAAAGGCTTATTCTATGTGGACCAAGCATTCCATGCCATTATCGGGAGAAGCCATGGCCTGTATGGAGCCGAAACATGGTCTAGTAATCATGACTAAAGAAAATAGAACAAAAACGTCTTGTAACCCACAATGGTGTAGGAATATGTTAAAAGTTAAATGTTCTAGCATACGAGACAGTTGGAAAAATACACCGACATTACGCAACAGAAAAGCCCAAATCCAAAGATAATCATTGTAAAAAATTTAAAGCAAATTTAAATGGAGGTGGGCAGGGATGTTTCGGTTCAGAATAACAGAAAGGACAACGAAAGAGGGCAGATAAAAGCGTTAAAGGAATATGATTATAACAGCTTATACACAGGAAAATGGCAATGAGCGTTTCAATATTTCAGACGATGAACCAGGCTGATAGATAGATAGGTATGGGTGGCGAAAGTGTTTGTAGATTTCAGTTGAGTAAGGAAAAAAAAAAAATAATTAGAACATATCTAATGAAGATTGTCTTTGAAATTTTCTAGGCTAACTCCCTATTACGTTGAAATAACAACAACAACAAAAAAGTA
Organism: Eucidaris tribuloides; assembly: GCA_001188425.1. NCBI lineage: Eukaryota > Metazoa > Echinodermata > Echinoidea > Cidaroida > Cidaridae > Eucidaris > Eucidaris tribuloides. Next base: position 28,655 of record JZLH01S0051720.1, on the reverse strand, counting down.
AATATCCCTTATCAAACAATCATAATTTTTAACGAAATAATTGTTTTGGCAAAATAATTTGGCTCAGGAGTATTTATAACTTATTTGAATAACAGTTCTGTGTGAAAATGTGAATGATCCGTCACGCTATGCATGATGTTGATCATGCAATTAAAGGAAAAAATGTCACTTTTCAAGAGTCACAGGAGTCATCTCTTATGCCGAAAAATTTATTGGTAAATAAATGGCATTTTTTACTTGTTCATAATTAAGTGTGCCTCACTCAATCATTGACATGCGTTACAAATCCTCTTATGGTTCGTACAATATGTAAAGGATACATTTCGCTGAACAATACCGGATCTTCAATTTTTTTTTTCATAAACTTAATAGATTTACAATTTCAAAATTGAGAAAATATTGGAAATTTTTAAATTTTTAGTCACAGAAGCGTAAATATGCGAAATGTGCCAGGGAGGTGTAATGGGGGTCAAACGATTAGATGATTAACATAAAATAGCGCTTATTTCACTTCACCAGAACAATTTTAAAATTGTCAAAATCTGCATTCATAAATTCCCCAAAAAATGACCCTTGTGACTTTGAAAGCTTGACATTTTGCCTTTAATTGATGCCTCACTCCATGCATGTCTTCGACGGACATCAATCACTTTTCATACATAAGTTAGTCAATGATTGTCTAGGAAAATATTCTGCAAATTATTTTTTGCCTAAAACATATTGTCTGTTTTAAAAAAGTTTATGGTAGTTTTGATAAAGGGGGATAGTTACTTTTTTTGTATGTGTTTTGAATCGATCTACCAGCCATAACAAAAATTCAGAAAACGTTATGACAAGATTGATTGGAAAAGATTGAGTTTCATCCATCGGTACCCTCTCAATCTACACCAAGGTTCTGATGTGTCACGCGTAAAAGTCGATTCGTAGTACCAATTTGCTGCATCATAATTATACAGAACAAAGGTCATTTGCACGAATCTGGTGTAAAGACTTGTCAAAACTGGGAAGCCCAACGTGAAAGGCTTATGTGATAAATCAATGCATGCACGCGTGTACTAGGTGTTAAAAATAATATTTTGCTAATTTTGAAAATGCTAATAACACAAACTGCACACAAGAATTATACTGCGCCATTGAGAATATAGTTAGCAGCATACATAGTGACATTTTTGTTTCTAAGTTGGTTTGAAGCTATATCAATAATCAGTTTAATGTATATTCATGCTTTTAAAAAGTTTGTGTTCAGATTTTGCCTCAATATCCAATCCCCTGTACAAAATTGAAACTGTACAGAAATCGAATGGTGTGTGTGAGGTTGTGTGTCTAGTCCCACACAATAGCATTCAGACAATCGGTATGGATAGTGAAGAAAGATCTAGCAGGTACTTACTAATGAATATTGAATAAAGCTTTATCTAGCTCGGCGTGTTAGTGGGATTGGCATTTGCCATGTTCCTACGTATGCGCTGTTCACCGCTATTGTCTATTGGTGTGGAGGACGAAACACACACTCTCACACACACCATTTTGATTTCTGTACATTTCAATTTTGATACAGGGGGTTGGATTATTGAGCAAAATCTGAACGCCTTAACTTTTTAAACAAGCATGAATCACATTAACTGATTATTGATATTATATTCAAACCACCTCAAACAAAAATGTTTTTCACTATTACTGCTGTAACTATACTCAAATGCCAGTATAATCTGGTTGTACAGTTTTTGTGTTATTAATTTTTCAAAATTAAGCAACATTTATTTTTACATCCTAGTACCAAGAATGCATATGTTTACATGCTAAAAGGATTTAAATAAGAAGAAGAAGAAAAGGAAGAGGAGTGGATTAGAAGAAGACAGGAGAACGCAGAAGGAGGAGAAAAAAAGGGAAAGAGAAAGAAGAAGGAGAAGAAGAAGAAGAAGAAGAAGTCAAGAAGTAAGTTAAGAAGAAGAAGAAGAAGAAGAAGAAGAAGTAAGAAGTAGAAGTTTAGAAGTTTAGAAGTAGAAGAAGAAGAAGGAGAGCGAGTAAGAAAAGGTTGAAGTAAAGAGGAGGAGGAGGAGGTGGAGATTGCGCCTTGGTGTTAATTTCTTTTATTATTGTAAAATTGTACTCACGCGTATTTGGTAAAATAATTCATAATTCGTTTTGTTCCTAGAAATTTGGATATTAATTCATCGACTTCGATTTACTCTATGTTTTTTTAATACATGTAATTGATTTTCCTCTTTTATATTCGTGAAATATAAGAGAACCATTTTAAATGGCAAGTATCGAGCAAATTATGCAGTCGCAAATAACTTTATCGATACTTATAGTGATCACGTAAAAACAATATTCATTTGCATTGCATGTTTTATTAAATGTTGCTGGTTGTCTTTGTCTGAGCGCACATGTCTTACAATTCAAACAAATACTCATTTCGTTTTCTTGGTACCTCAGACCTTGATGAATTATTACCTCGTTTACAGTTACTTAATGTACATGAATATCAAGTTACTTGTTGAACGCTGCTTTTGATCTCAGGCTCGTTCAGTATACTGCATCAAAACTCAAATTCAAGGTTTGGCGTTTCATAAGATGCGATAATTATCGGATTGAGTGACTGATATCGGTCGATCTGCCGCAGTATCGCTGTTAATAAACAAATGCGATGAAGAATCGTATTGAGATATCCTTGTTGTGTGTATTATCCAGATGAAATACTCAGTTGTCCATTTAAAATGTTCCGATAACTATAACACACCAACTTTTATCTCGATATTGTAGTATACTTCATTTTTATTATTCATTCGTTTTTCGTTTCTTTAATCATTCGTCATTCATTCCATTCACTTATCTATTGATGCAATTGATATTGATTATCTTATTATTTATGCGTACATTTATGGGCTTGGTCTTCTCTGTATGATTATTTAAGGCACATTTCGTGCCCGCCCCATTTTGTCAATATCCTGGCTCTGTTTATGAGCAACGTTCACTATCATTACTTGATGTTTTCAACCTTATTAGAGATTTATGCTGGCAATGGTCTTAGCAAATTCGGGCCTTCAAGTCGTACATTCTGCCACAAAGGAATTATCTCTCTTGTCACGTCTCCACTGGGACGTGCGAGTTATGGTTTGCTCCGTATGATCGTGATTGTCAAACTCATCACCGTTCCTTGGTCGTAGAGATGTGAATAATCACACACGCGGCTTGATATTCACTTCCAAGTTTACAGATCATCCTCCGCAAGCAGCTATTCAATATCAGATGAGCCATGCCAGAGCCGAGTGTTGTTTTAACATCAGTTGGGAAAACACCGTACCCTCATAAACCCTGTGTCTTGGGTGTGTCTTGTTTGTATCTTCCACGCCGTGTGTTTTATTTTTGGAGATTTTGTTTGGTGGGTACTGGTGTTTTTTTTTCTTTTTATGTTAGCTCCCAGTTTTTACTGTTTTACACACCCACGCACAAACACACACATTCACACACACGCGCGCGCATTCATATTACATTTTTTCTGTTTATTTATTTATTTATTTATTTATTTATTTATTTATTTATTTATTTATTTATTTATTTATTTATTTGGGAGGGGGAAATGGCAATTAATTGAACGAGGATACAGGGATCTTGCAAAGACAATAAACCTTGTAAGAGTAGCCAGATCCTAAAGTAATTAACGCTTGTGTGTTTGTTACTATAGATTTTGCGTAAGTTATATGGCATTATAATCGTAACTAAATTTTAATTCACATTATGGTAGAAAGCAAGTTTCTGTACATTACAAACAAATATCATTTATATTAAATAAAGCCAAACGTAGGTGTATGTGATGGGGCAAAGTAGATAAAAGATGTTGTTTATTGATGTAGTAAGTTAACGATGCTTGAACATAAATGGGAGCACATGCACTTTATACTTTGATTAGGAAAAATGGCAGTTCAGTTGAGGTTGAAAGCCTCGTGCAAAAAAAAAAACAAAAAAACAAAAAACCTCTTGCAAAATATCACGCTGACCAAAATAATGAGCAAGTTGATTGGCTTATTGATGAATATAAGAGAAAAATATTTCATGTCACGCAAAATTTGTTATAAGATTTATTCACTAAATAAGGTAAGGGGTACATTAACTTATAACTTATCATCAGTTGAAGTTGATAGCCTTTTGCTAAAATCTCGCAAAAACATCACGTTGACCATAATCATGTGCAAGTATGAATTTGATTGATAGGTTTATTGATGAATATATTTAAGAGAACAATATTTCATTTCACACAAAATCTGTTATGCCAATGACTAAAGAGCAAGGGTTACATGAAATTGTAACTTATCACTATTGACTCATCTGGATGAAAAAAAAACTAATTAACAAGCATGTCGAGACTGAAATAAGCAAATTGAACTGAACAAATGACATTTGAAAGATAAGACTATGGTCTCATATAAGCATCACGTCACAAAGTATTTTCAAATTGCCAAATAGGGCACTTTCACTTGCACAAATTTGTTTAGACATGCTGTAAATAGATCAAGTCTCTTACCTGAATAGATCTCCCCAAATCGGGTGAGTTGTCGTCGCTTGACGTTCTGTTAGGGTTGACTGTTCTCATTTGTTTGTTCCATTTTTTGACCAGCATCTTGTAAAATGGGCTGGTTTTATTAACGATCTGGAAACCAGTGAGATTCATTCCTCCGTACATGAAGGCGTCCATGTTAACCTCTCCTATATCCTAAAAAGGGGAAAATAAAAATATGACTAAAAATGATCAACACCCAAGATCCATCGGGAACCTGAGTGACCGCAATAACAGTTTGTTACCTTGGCCAGTGGATGACAATCGAAAATATGTTTGCATATCTTCACCCGAGACCAATGTGTGCGCCAAATTTCATGAGCATTTCTTGAAAATGGAAAACGGGACATATCGTAACAGGAGTGGTTAAAATACTGAAAAAACTCATACCCACTGAACTTACTTTGAGATTAGCTGGACCTCATCTGTAGAAGTTTGAAGAATGACATTGCACGACAAACTAAAATTTAGACATATCCATTCAATATATGTATTTTCTTTCACTCATAATTATTATTACTATGGATGTCCGGCAGAAGGGCCCTAGCATGTGTTCCAGGCAGAAGGGCCTTAACATTAAATTGTCTCTAACTTGAAGACCATTGGCTCTTTTCACATGAAATCAAAGTAGTGTGATATCTTTAGATCCTTCTGTCTGTCTGTTAAAGCCACAGCCTAACATTAACTACAGATTAAAAAGATGTGAGCTGCATAGTCCTGTATGCTCTTATTGTCTTTGATAAGGTCTAAAAATGAAGCCCAGAAAAAAATTGTATTTCAAAATGATTATTTACTGCTTTAGAAACGTGAAAATCCGCAAGTACTCAGGTTGACTGGATTCACCATGCCACTTTCCCATAAACTTACCGTGGGTTGATCAAGGCTATTTTATACTCCTCCGCATTGGAAATAGTTCATTTATGCATATCTTGCCAGTGGCAACATAACTTTCCAAACTTTTGCATTCTAGGGTGTTTATTTGTCCATTTAAGTACTACTATGTAGCCTAGCTCAGATATCACAGTTTGACAATTCTGTTTTTAAATTGTAACTGCAAAATTTGTCTTTAAGTGCAAATATCAAATAGGGCAGTATTTCTCAAATCAGAGAAAATTTAGTGTAAGAATGCCCTTTTGCCGGGAACATATGCTAGGGCCCTTCTGCAGGAAAACACTTCATCATCATAATTATGATGATGATCATGATCATCCTCATCCTCATCATTATCATCCTCATCATCATCGTCATCATCATCATCATCATCATCATCATCATCATCATCATCATCATCATCATCATCCTTTTGCTTTGCATGCTGCTGAATTTCGATAACAATAATAATAAACGCATCTTCATACACGATTAAGAATCAAAACACTCACCAGATCCAGGAATAGATAATGGTACGTGGAAGTTATCATGCCCAACGCATTGGCCTACGAAGAGAAAATAAAACAAAATCGTATTATATACCATTTATTTAATGAAATACAGATTAGGATTCTGAAACTGGGAATAAAAAAATGCCTCCATGAAGTGTGAAAATTAACACTTTGAGTGCTATCGGCGAACCTGTTCGCCCAGGTTTGACTTCACTCAGGTACTATCGGCGAACCAGTTCGCCGAGAAGACAATCGGATCCATATCTTTTAATTCGAATGACAAATGTCACTGAAGTTCCTACCAATGACATTTATCGTAAAATGAATACACAATGAAACAAATAAATGAGTTAAAATGTATTGTCTTGATAGCATTTGCGATTTTACAGAAAATCATACAATTTGGAAATGTTATACACATCAGTCTGAAACAATCCAGTCCCTGGTTAACACACCTGGATTTTTAGCCCAGCACCCAAAGTGTTAATATCTACAGTTTAAAATATGGAGTGAGTTTAAGGTCTGCCTTCATGCTCCTTTTTTATTGGGCATAAGTTCAAGTTTTACCACATACGTCTAAATGGGGTTTTCACAGAATGGAGACATTCCAAATACTACACGGAGGAAGATTAAAATTTTGACAGTGATATTTGGTAGTGTTCACTAACAATATAATGTGACTGCTAGAAAACCTCTGAATTGCTAACCTTCGTAGCAGGATGAGAATCGTCTTTGTCGTCCCCACATAGTGTAAAGGTTTCTATAGGACATTTACTCTCTGGATATCAACCACCCGGACCCTCACCTCTCAGGGACAATTTTCCCAAGACAATTACTATCCGGCAAAATATCCCCTGGAAAAGTACCATCCGGACAAATACCCCCTGGACAATTACCATCCGGTCAAATACCCCCTGAACAATATCATTCAGCCAAATACCGCCTGGACAATTACCATCCCGAAAAATTCCCCCTAGACAATTACCATCCGGCCAAATACCTCCAAGACAATTACCGTCCTTCCAAATACCCCCTGGAAAATCACCATCCGCACAAATGCCCCCTAGACAATTACCATTCAGGCAAATACCCTGAACAATTACCATCCGGACAAATACTCCCTGGACAAGTACCATCTGGACAAATACCCTGTGGACAATTATCATCCGTACAAATTTCCCTGGACTGGACAATTTTTATCCGGGCAAATTTCCCCTGGACTGGACAGTTACTGTCCTGATAAAATACCCCTAGACAATTACCATCCTGACAAATACCTCCAGGACAATACCGCCCGGGTTTAATTACCTCTCCGGACTTACACAAGCCGCATTATTAACCCTCAGGATAAGTACCCCCATAACAATTGCCCTCGGGACAAACGTCCTCTTGGTAAGGGTACTGTAGGGGTCATTATCCAGGGGTAATTGCACGAGTGGTAATTGTCTAGAAACTGGAGTAAAATAATATCTGCATTCCGACATTTTCGATGTGTGGATGTGTAGCCCAGCTACTGCCCGGCACGAATGCCCTTCAGCAAGGCATTTTTATCCACACCGCTGCTCTCTACCTAGGTGTATAAATGGGTACCCGGTAGGATGGGAATCATGTTTATGTTGAATGATTAGCATGTGCGCGTCTGTAAAATGGCGACTGGCTGGAATGCTCCCTAGGGAGTGTAGAGTGAGCACTATAAGTGCTGGATTGAATTAATGTATCCAGTGACCGGGGGAATCGCTTTGATACTTTGTGGATAGCGTACTATAAGAACCCATTATTATTATTATTATCATTTTACAGGAGAGTGCGACTCGGATTGTGGTCTATGGAGTATGCGTGTTGTCCACACGAGTTAAGTTACCTGGTCGAGGACCATTTTCGTGTCGTTGAACGTTGTGTCGCAAATGATACGATGTCGACCGGAGTCTCGAAAACTTTCGAGAAGTTTCCTGGTTTCCGTTGGGCTCCCCGTCTTCCGCAGCTCGATGTCGTACATCCGTGCCGATAAATTCGCTGCTATCGCCTGATATCGTTGCAATCCTGCCGGACAGAGTTTTAAATCGATAGTTTAACTAACAATGTGCATCATCATCATTATCACCATCATCGTCGTCGTTATCATTATCATCATTTTCATCATCACCATCGTCATCGTCACCTCCATTCTCATCGTCATCGTCGTCGTCATTCTCATCATCATTGTCGTCATCGTCATTATTGTCATTGTCATTGTCATCATCATCAACATCCTCATTGCAATTATCATCATCATCATCATCGTCGTCATCATCACCGTCATCCTCCTAGTATTGCCATCAAATTTGAAGTCTGGTTTAATGGTTTTGTAGGAGGTATTAGTTTTCGTGTTTTTTCAGTACAATCGAATACTACTTATCAATAAGCTCTTGATCTCACATTATTTAAAAGTCAGTCAGCGAATAAGTCACGTAATCAAACATAACAGAAGAACTCAATGTATTCAGGTCAAGCCCAAGTTACACTGTGACGATATTTTTTAGGTAACCACAATGAATCAGCACGAAGTAGGTACAACAGAACAAATTGGGTACGAATAATTTGTGAATCTGCGACCAGATTGTCCTTGTCTTCTTGAGATATGAAGCAACAAGACCTTTTTTACGCATCAACTCTATATACCAACAAATATAAGGAAATAAACCCGACATAGAAATAATTTATTGAAGTTGACGTAGAAGTAACATGAGCGAGGTAGAGTGCAATGTAGTAAGCACGATGCACGCAATTATCGTTTTTGTTTTAAAATATGTTTTCACCATTTATTTGAGGTTAATGACAAGTTAACGAACAAAAATAAAAAGCAAGGACAAAATGCAAATGTTCAACTACAATTTGTTGATTCGCATGGGTGCAACGACAATTTTGAACGTACTCATAACTGACTTTGTACTTTCACGAACCAAGACGATTTACACGATGCACAAGGACATTTTAACTGAACTAGAACGAACGACAACAAACCAAAACTAATCAGAACGTATACTTGTGTAATTTGTAATTGTCTAGAAAATGTTTGAATTTACTTCTGCTTTTACTTGATTCAATACGTATAAATCTATAACCAAATGAAGGAAATGAAATGCGTTATACCCACCTTCAGCAGTGCTGTAAATATAGGCGAAATTCTTCCAGTTGAAGTATCTGATGAGATCCAGCGTAGGTTGGGAGAGTGAAGGCATCAGCGAAACGAGAAAGTCATCTGGTCTCAACTCCAACCCCATATCCCTCTTGGACAGACTTGACGTAACGTAGGGGATGAGGAAATAGTTGGCATAGGCCCGGAAGGTGCCGATAGAAGCCATGCGTAAGTGGCCACCTGTCATGATGGTGTTATGGG
>JZLH01S0051720.1:0-18730 GCA_001188425.1 Eucidaris tribuloides | reverse complement strand
CGTCGATCCTGGTGGCAGGGCGCGGCGCCCGCAATCGGCCCCACCCAATGAAAATATTGGGGGGGGCTGGCAACATATCGATTTTGCCCGCCATAATTTTGAAACTTGATGAAGTGTGTGCCTGTATGCAATACGCAAAATATTATGGGTAAGTTGTAATTGGCTATAACAAGGCACTCAGGAACGCACAGGTAAGGTGGCAAATATCAAAGAAATTATGGCCTAAAAACGGTTTATACAATACATCTAACACATACAAAATATGGTAAACTCTTTTTATCGTAAAATTCTATCTGCTATCCTCACAATTTGTGGGACCAGGACGCAGTCGCCTGTGACGTAAACGGTAGGCGGGCAGGGGATGAAGCGACACACTTCAGGTTCCCCGAAAATTCGTTGGGAAATTCCGGTTCACTTTCATTGACCCCCCAGGCCCCGAGATAATACAAAACATTGGGGTGATCAACTCCCCTGCTTTTGATCATTTTTCCTTGATTGTAATTATAAAGTGTTAAAAGACGCGTAATGGTCAAGTTGTGAGTACCTATTCTATGGGTTCAAATTCATGTGTCATTCTTTACTTTAGTATATCTTGTAAAATGCGTTTATGCTTAATAATATTCAGATGAATTACGTGAAAGGCAAAAATGTTTGCAGAAAATGTAAAGTTTAGATTATTGACACTTCTATTTAGAAATTGGACATCAGATTTAAGTTTGACTCACGACGTTTAGGTTTAACAAGTTTACAATGTGTGATGGCATGATACGTTTAGAAAAAGGTTTACTCGTAAAGACACTTTCATTGTTTGTGTTATGACAGCTACACTACTTCAATATCTTCATTAGACGAAATTATATACCTCAAAGTAAAGATTTCTTATCATTGATTGGTCAAAACTGTTATTTATAAGTGGACACGGGCGATAATCTATCTTATCATTGCTCGGAGGGTGCTAGGGTGCCTGTCACTGATCCTAAGGTTAATGATTAGGCACTCCAAACCCTGTTGAATAGGTCGTGTAACCTCGATCTTCACCGCGCACACACGCTACGTTACGCGCGTACCTGAATGCATCAAAGAGATACAGACCGCGTAGCAGCGCGCCTACGCTTTAGATCTTTGGTACGCCACGGCTCTATGCGCGGAGCATATGCTGCGCCGACAAGGTGCCTGTAAAGACACGGTAATAGGCCTACCTGTATTGAAGAGGTTTTCAGGATTTTAGAACATCCTACCTGGAAGATAGCCGATAGTAAAAATACAAAGAGATAAATTCAAGTACACAGTCTTGTTTTTTTGAGAATGGGAGGGGGGATTAGTGCTAACTGTTACTCTCAACATGCAACATTTGGTATCGCTAGGTTAGTTACGACTACGTTACTTCGCACCGTGTACCGCGTACATAATACACGGCGACGACTCTCGGTTATTCGCACATGCTGTAACGCGCCAGCGCCATGTTGATTTCAACGCGATTTCAAACATCGATTTCACGCGATGATTAATAACCGATAGAAGCCATGCCCGTAAAGTGTGGAGCCAACTTCCTTCCGTCATATGCCACAACGTGATAGACGCTCTAGACTGTAGAATGATTACAGTTAGGTATATGGCTGATGTCAGAATTCATTTAAGTAAGTACAGAGCTGCGATATGACAAGGTGATAATTAGTTTAAGATAATTGACTAGCAGTCTAGAAAACAAATGCGGTAATGGTTTTGCTGCGTTTCATTATCTATCGTTCGGCATAAGGTGGGGCTTGCCGTCACGGTCGCTGGTTTATTTCATACCGGCCCTTCTTATCAAGAACCTCACTCTTTCGGCTGCAGCTCCTTTCGGGGTGCAATATGAACTCAGCCTACTGGCACATCATTAAATGCTGTAACCTACATACACTACTCAGGTTTTACTACTTACTAACTATCTTGGTTCACCTCCTTAGGGGCTAATCGACAACAACAGAGGCGATTATGAATTACTCCACGCCACCATCCTACATGAAAGCCAGTCAATCTTTGGTATAAATATACCACACTTATCACGGTTTTTCTTCATTGATGGGAGAAACTGGGATTTGTACGTAGAATTGAAAAGTATGTCAGATGGGTTGACTTGTGATGGATTTAAAAAAAAGAGAGAATTGCGTTACTAAATTATTTTCTTCAGCGTTTATCTGTCTTAGCTTTTTATAAAGAAGTCATGAACTGCACCTTATTTTTTCGTGAAAGATGCACCTTTATTCTTAACGAACCTCAATACATCAGACATGCTCTTCTACATATAGAATTAGGACTTGCTTTATTAAACCTGCCTTTTCGATAGCGAAAGAAAAAGAAAGAAAAAACAAGAAGAAGAAGAAGAAGAGGAAGGAGAGAAGAAAAAGAAAGAGAAGAAAGAAGGAAGAAGAGGAGAAGAAAAGGAGGAAAAGAAAGAAGAAAATAGGAAGGAAAGAGAAAGAGAAAAGAAAGAGAGAAAGCGAAGAAGAGCAGAAAGAGAAGGAAAGAGAGAAGGAGAAGAGGAGAAAATGGAGAAAGAAAAGAGAGAAGACGGAGACGAGGATAACGAAAAGGCAGAGAGAGACGAGGAAAGCGACGAAGAAAGAGAGAGAGAGGGACAAAGAGAAGAGACGTAGAAGGCAGAACGAAAGAGCAAGAAGGAGAAAGAAAGAAAGAGAGAAGAAGAAGAAAGAAGAAGAAGAAAGAAGAGAAGAAGAAAGCAGAACGATAGAAGAAGGAGGAGAAGGAAGAAGAAGAGAAGAAGAAGAAGAGAAGATAAGAAAGAAAGAAGGGTGAGGAGAGAAGAAAGAGGAAGAGAAGAAAGAAGAAGAAGGGGAGTAGAGAAGAGAGGAAGACCAGAAGAGAAAGAAGAACAGGAAAGTGAAAAACAAAGAGAAAAAAAGAAAAACGATACTTTATAAGAATAAATTAAGCAGTGAAGTATACGTAATTAAGAAAAACCGACAATTAGAAACTTCACTGTAAATTTGTCTTACAATTTATTTACAAAATCTTTATTTTAAAATCCCAATTTGAATGGTCGATATTGTCCTGTAATGAAGTCCAGTGTCATTTAGACATACGTGCTACAATAAAATTATGTGTTAACAAAGCCCATTGAAATTATAACAATAATACAAAAATTTCATATACTAATATTAACCTAAATATGAACAACAGACAACAACAACAAACCCTCACAGCCCCCTATTTGTCATTATTTCGTATAGCGTTGAGGCTTATCAAATCCTATACCTCTGCAACGTTATAAACGAGACAATGCAAATATCAGATGAAATTTTCAGTATTTATCAATTATTCATGGATTTCACGGCTTACCGCGATTCGCGGTTATTTCCCTAGTCGGTTGGTTTTCGCTGTCGCTGTTGTTCATGCCATCAACACGCATATAGGCAGGAACAGCGAAAATGTTATTTTCTTAGTCATTTTGTTTGCTTTGCAGCAGTCGTTTGTACCATCAACTCTCATTATACAGGAGCAGCAAAATACACATCATTTTCAAGTTGTAGTGCGCATAGTAAAATTAATATCTAGGATATAATCATTACACAGATAAGACAGTATTTGATTGTTAAAGTTGCAATTACATTCCATGACAGGACCTTTATTAACTAACAAAGTAATTGCCAGTAAAATGTAACACGTCATTATAGTAGCCATCGATATCTTGAACAAACAACAACTTTGCAGAATGTAGGTTTTTAAATCATCAAGGTTTTGTCAATTTATTGATTATCCTCTCTGTCAACGATTTTTACAACAAATGGTCTGAAAAGCTGCAATCAATCATGTGAGCTTATTAACAAAACAATTCATTTTGCTGCTTAGTTTTGTATGGTACGTTTCTGGCTCGGTGAAGAAACTGTTCGCACTATATGTAAGTTATAGATTACTTTGGAATAGGTATAGCATCTGAATTGATCTTGTGATAAATATTGGGGTACCTTGTCACCTGTAGACAGATGCATGAGAAATAGATGGCGTCACAGTCGTTCACTAGGGATAAAATAGTCCCCCTCACTATACATCTCTTTGGTACTTTCAACTGTGACAAGATTAAACATTAACGAACTAAATCCCCTCCGAGATATCGGCCCCCTGTAGAAAACTGCGAACTATTGCGGTCAAACAAACACGCATTTGACGTAATACGATGTGATTTACGTGGAATGGTGACGCCTATGGATATGCCAGATAATTAAAAGTCATTAAGGTTAAAGTTTATCGGAGTACATCACTCATAACTCAACTACACGAAAACCTCTTTTACAATTGGCTGTTTATGATTTACAACCACCTTAAGCATACGCGAACCTTGTAGTCTGTAATAGAGTGAATAATAGTGTGATTTTTTTTTTTTTAGATTATGACTGATTTATTTTGAGTCCTTTAAGTGTGAAAAATCAAGCCTCAAAATAATCTTTAGAAAGTGAATTGAGCAATTATTACCCTTCGAATTGAATTTTGTCCCGACAAATCCCCCCCTCACAATTCGAGTTTTTGCTTGTTGATGGCACAAATTTGGCGGGAAAATTCCCGAGAAAAAATTTCGGGAATTCTTTTCCCGACTATCCCCAACACTGTTTGAATTTTCGCTCGCTGACGGAAAAAATTAACCAGGATTTTTTTTCCTGACGGGATCCCCCCTTCCCCCCCCCCCGTTTACCCTGGCTCCACCCCTGCCAGAAAGCCCTAAAAAAGTGAATTTGATTCATCTGCAAAATGTGGCACTGTAATCACTATGTGGTCAAAAAGATCATAGAGAGTGAAAGTTTTTTTTTTTCTGGCAGGTGATAACCACTGTGTGGAGTTGGTTCATGCTTCTTCGCAGTGTGGCACTGTGATTACTGTGCGAATACACTGTGATGGCATTGTGGGTTTTTTTCGGCAGGAAGAACACAAAGTCATCACATTGGGTTCATACAGTGAACATAGAGTGGACCTTATGACCACAGTATGACTCTGTGAAAATGTTCCAAATCCAGCGAGTGGGCATGAGCTGCCGAGAAGAACACAGAATCGTCACAATAATGTTCACATAGTTCACACAGAGTGGACTCTCTCCATGGCCACAAAGTGATCACAGTATGACTTAATTTGAACATGTTTCGAATCCATGAGGGTTCACAGTGTGCTCAATCTGTGCTCACTGTGTGATCACATTGTAATGGTGACGTGTTCTTTCCTGTAGGGCTGTCTGGCACTGCTCATTTTGTTGAGATCACGTCATGAAAATTCTGTGAAGAAATTAGGATTGGCAATTATAATCTGTGACCCTACCTAATGGGGGAACTTGTCGTAAATTGTGAGAAACTGGATATTTATATCAGCAAAAAAGTACAGAATCGTAGCTGTATTGAAGTACTAAATTTAAGTGTAGGCTATACCATAATTTGATGCAAAGCTATAATTCAGATTTTGCGACTATATTTTGAGATCTCGGCAATCCCTCTTGTGAAGAAAAAGTGGTTTGAAAACCACCCATGCCTATATCACCAAAGTCAGCGATGTGTATTGTAGTCTGACCATAAACCTCCACAGAAAATGACTACGTCTGGTTAAGTTACAGCTGTAAAATTCCATATGAATATTGCTGACATTATATATTATATATGAAATGATTTTTTTTTATTGTTAATTTGTTAAAAATGCAGAAATAAATTTCAAATCAATTTTCAAAATATTAAAATTTTTGAATTTTTCCTTTAAAGGTAAATGAAATGATTGGGGTAGTCCTCAACTTGGGCTGAAACTACTCTAGAATCAAGTAAATTATGCAAGGATTCTCCTGTGAAAATCTTGTTGTCAAATGTTGACTCATTCTAAAATAAACAATGTTAATATCACTCGTAGCACGGAAACGTGCTGTGTGGCTCTCTATGGGGCTTATTTTTATCGTCCCCGGATAAAATTAAGATACTCCTATGTTTATGCTTGATTCTCCTCAAGTAAACAAATTACAGACAAATCCTCCCAGGTGGGAGATCCACTCCTGCTAGTGTATAGTTGGTATATATTTCAACTCATTTGGTTCTTGGAGCATTTTCAAGTGTTCCCAATCATGTCACTAACCTTTAATACTTATGCAGAAAATAAAATATTAATTATGACTTTTTTTCAGAGCTCCTTCTGGCAAATGTAAAGGATATCATCCTACGAATCGATTAAATTTCTGTATAGTGGGACCAAAAGTATAGTCACGCTACAAACTCATTTACTGAAAATGCGTTCCTTGAAACGACGTTCAAACGGGACGAAAAGCAAGGCCAGCGTTGTAAATGGCCGTGGCTTCGTTTACTGAAACGAATTCGTTTCTGGGAACGCGTTTATAGCCGTTTGGAACGTGACGATACTTTCGGTCGCCACTGTACTTACAATAACATATTTCCAATAGAATATCCCGAAAAATAATTCTATAATCTGAACGAAGTAAAATTTACTCTCATCTTAATTTTGACAATTTGAGTGATGATTCTACTCTAGACGCCTGTTGCGACAAGCTCCCCCATCAGACGTATAGTGGGTCAAATTTATAGATTTATGAAAGCAGTGAGTTCCAGATAAATCATGTATGTATCTCATGGGCTAGATTGTGGTTTAATGGTGTACTTTAGCTGACTTCAGCCGACAGATCCAAATAGTATCGTGTGAAGCCTTCTCCACATAATGGGGTAACAATGCGGCCCTCTCGTTAGAATTTTAGCACTTTCGGTTATATTCATAATACTGTAGATAGTAATGACGTGTAGGCCTACTTTTTCAAAAGTGTTGCTCTCACTATCGTCTACAGAAATTTAATAAAGGGGTTTGTTTATAGTGGTCCACTGTTATGTGCGGTCCATGATGTCTTAGGGATTTGTGGGCCAATATTTTTTGGGAATGCTTATAAGTGTGCATCAATAATCGTACGTGTTGGGTAAGAATGTATGTTTTTGTTGTTAATTAAGAAGTTGCTGAATATTCGGGCAATACTCCTTTATTACATATAAACATGAAAATTGATGTCTGCCAAACATCCATCTTATGAACTTGAAGAATTTTCAATCGATGAAATTAATAGTTTGGATGCCCTGAATGATCCAAGTTTGTGAAAGTTTCAACGACTTTCTTTTGCAAACAGCTAACGTGTTAGAGTTTTAAAATATATTGCAATTTCCCCATACAATTTTGCAATCAGTTATATACGGCAAGATAAGATTAGATAAGATAAGATAAGATAAGATAAGATGAGATGAGATGAGATGAGATGAGATGAGATGAGATGAGATGAGATGAGATGAGATGAGATGAGATGAGATGAGATGAGATGAGATGAGATGAGATGAGATAAGATAAGGTAAAACATGACAATAATGAATAAATATCGCGCTCAGCAAACTTACATCTTTGGCTGACGTTAAACGTGTTGTAGAGATTCTCCCCGAAGAAAAACGCCACAAATTGATTTTGTGAGTAGTTATTCTTGGTATTGTGAAACAGAATGCCCTTGACGAATCCGAATTTTGATACCGGCCGCCAATCTAATACGCCTCCTGCAAACAGACGAACAGAAGTATAGATTTTAATTTGTTGATCTAATTTTCATGAAACATTTAAGGAGTATTTTCCTCAGATATAAACGTAGATTCATTTAAGAACTCAGCAATTAAAATGTAAACAAATGTTGATGATTTTTTTCAAGAGTTACGAATTCTCAAGAAATGTCATTCAAATCTCATATGGGATATCCTCTTTTGGCAATTTGTTATCAAATGTGATGTCCACCTGTTAGGTTGAAACTGTATCTCATGAAAATATTTTGCATAAAAATACAAGCCAGATTTACTTGTTACCCATGTCATTATTTATTGACGTAATTCCTTACCTTTGTGAAGGAGCAAGTCAACTCAGATAGTGTTGTTTACAAAAGGCTACATGTTATCGAAAAAAATGTATTCTGCCAAACAGTGTTATTGAAAAATTAACAAAAAGGGTGTCCTACATGGGAATTTAAAAAAAGAATAAGAAAAATCATAACTCTTTAAAGGATTATCCAAATTTGGTAGTATAGCTTCCTCAGTTTCATTCATTGAATCTAATTTGATGTCTGTGAAATGTTTCATACAAAATGACGGCAAGGTGCATATTATTTGTTTTCACCTGACATATTGTTAAACAAACAAATATAGATTGGATTATTTGAATTTATTTGTGTATAATAAAAATGATTTTACTGTGAATTTATCTATTTTTTTTTACATAAGCTTATCATATTTTTTTAACAGGCAAAATTAATTATGTTTAACTTTTTTAATGGTTCTGTTAGCCAAATACATGTAATATCAATATTTTATTAGATTATAGATATAAACATTCATGTTGCATTCATTTCGGAAACGAAAACTAAATGAAATTCAATTAAATACATGACACATTTAAATTTCCCGTGGACATTTACAAAGATTAATAATTTAATACAGTCACAATCGCTGTCTGTGGTAAGCCATGTAGATAGCTAAAGAGGGTGGAATTCTACATAAACTTCCGGAAAAATATTTTTAAAAACACCCAAATTAACCTGTTTTGGGATTTTTTTTGTAGTCAACTCCTAACCATGTTAATCGGATGACTTAGCGGGGAAGATTATCATTTAGTAATGACAGATCTTGCGTCAAATACTGGCTTACAATAATAATATTCAACAAAGTGGCATGAAATGTGTTTTGCCGTTTTATTTTGTGGCATCGAAATGTAAATGCGATAAAAATCATTGTAATGCATTCACTTCTTGTTCTTCTTCTTCTTGTTCTTGTTTCTCTTCTTCTTCTTCTTCTTCCCTATCTTCTTCTTTCTTCTTCTTCTTCTTGCTTCTTCTTCTCTTCTTCTTACTTTCTTCTCTTCTTCTCTTTATTTATTATTATTATTATTCCTCGGCGCATATTGATATCATTAAAATTGTGAGCATATAAATCAGCACGTGCAGATTTGATCATAGAAATAAACCCTTTTTGTGGGTTCGTATACACACTAAGAAAAATAGGCTTAACTTTGCACCTTTAAAGGCGCGGACCAATGCGACACTGGGAGCTCCATTACGGGTGCAACGTTGCACCTTTCAGACTTTAAAGGTATAAAGTTTCACCTTAAAATATGCACCCAGTCTGAAAGGTGCAAAGTTGTATCCGTAAGATGCTCCCAGTGTGACATTGCTAAAGGTGCAAATTGAACCTATTTTTCTTAGTGTGTATCAATGATGTTCCAAATCTTCACAGAGTGTTATCTATTCCTTAAATCTTGCGGCAAGATTTTCACAATATAAGCAAATGTGGCATTTTACAAGAAATTATAACTTGCATGAGATTGAAGGCATTTTCAATCAATGCTTTCGATTTTAGCAACTCTGAGCTGTGTGGTTCTATACATGCTACATGTATTTATCTCTTTATTGTGGTGTAAAATGAAGTCTGAAAAAAGTCACGCCCCAAAAGCGACATTACATGCTTTATAATAACAACAACAACAACAACAACAATGAAATCTATACCTGGTTGAAGCAAACACATTTACCATAAATAATGTAGTGTTAGAATAAACCATTCGATGGACGATTATTTTCATGATGGCATTAATCTTGACAGTGACCGTATAATTGTCAAACTTATGTAATCTTGGCTGTTCATTTATTCAGTTGAGCAACATTGTATATGAAAGTTCTATAATTTTGCAAATCAAATGTACGCAATATTAAACGACGTCCTTAATAAATATAAAGATTAATAAGAGAAGGTAACATTAAAAAATGTATATAATTATCTGGTGTTAATTTTACTCACCGACCACGACTTGTTCGGCTCCGTCCACATCGGCAGGGAGATTGACCGCTAGCACGAGTAGCGTGCCGATCACGCACCCGCAAGCTAGCTCCGCCATTTTGGCCATAATTCCTTGCTGATGGAAACCAGTCATCAACTCGAACCGTTACACACTTTCTTAAAATGCTGCAGAAACAAACTCCACTATGTTCATCAACGATATTTCAGCCAAAGGCAAGTCGTTTGTTTAAAATTGCAATCAACACACAAGTTGACTGGTCGAGTTTTCGCCACTGCACAAAGATATCTCTAATCGAAATGATTATGCAGTCAAAGGGAGCCCGTCGTTGCGTCGACTGGGAAAACAGACGTGAAGTGAAATGTCGATGGGGTCGAAAAGGAGTGGGAGAAAAAAAAGGTAGATGACTTTCCATCTGAAACCAGTGAAGCTGAAAGCGTGAATTTCATGAGGAGGATACACCGCAAGAGATCATACCTCTTGGGACAGACCCCGCATCATTAACAAGGAGGGGAGAAACGGGTAGCCGACGAAAAGTCATTATCGCCATCTTATAGTCTCGTGTCCCCCGTGCATAAATAACTGGACCGGGCATGCCTTTCCGATATTTGTGATCGTGGCTATCGATTGCAACCGGAGGTTCAGAGATATCGTTTTGCGATTCAGTATCAAATTTTATTGACCTTGACTATATTCACGTTTGGAAAGAATGAAATGTCATTATGATTCTTATCGTCCTAATATGTACTAAAGTAATGTTTGCAGGTTAGAAGCAGCAGCAGCAGCAGCATGCAGTAGTAGTTTAGTTTACATGCAGAAACAGTAGTCGTAAAGTAGATGCAGCAGCAGCAGCAGTAGTAGTAGTAGTAGTAGAAGTAGTAGTAGTAGTAGTAGTAGTAGTAGTAATAGTAGTAGTAGTAGTAGTAGTAGTAGTAGTAGTAGTAGAAGTAGAAGTAGTAGTAGTAGTAGTAGTAGTAGTAGTAGTAGTAGTAGTAGTAGTAGTAGTAGTAGAAGTAGTAGTAGGAGGAGCAGTAGTAGAAGTAGTAGTAGTAGTAGTAGTGGTAGTAGTAGTAGTAGTAGTAGTAGTAGTAGTAGTAGTAGTAGTAGTAGTAGTAGTAGTAGTAGTAGTAGTAGTAGTACTGTGGACGACGCTGTTATCTGGAGGCAAAAACTTAAAAATGCAAACAACGACAAAGATAGACCGATATTATCGAACTGTACATCTACAGTGTGAGCGTCTTGTTCTCTAGCCAGAAAATTAATCTCCGACGAAATAAAACATTTACGGAGCATAACACTTGAAAAACGCAAAACACGCAAACAAAAACAGAGCGTTTGATGTATATGCACAGATTATGAATGCGGTGGAGGGTGTAGAGGTGCTCTTTTGATCGATTCATCAAACCTGATCATAATGTGACAGGGGTCCCATGAGCAGTACTCGTCTATTTGTCATTCCCCTTTTAAAGTTTTCGGGTTTTTTTTTTTCAAAATTGGTTCGAGCATTACAATAACTAGTCAAAAATTGTAACACATTAACATTCAATCTTTATCCACCCAAATCCCTAACGTTTTGTTCGCAAATTTGCTTGCAGACACGTTTATTTTCTTCATTCATAATGTAACAAAATGAACAAACACAATGTGCAGAACATACACACTGCATAAAAAGCGCGGGAAGATTGTCACGAATGGGATTTCCAGGGGTGCAGATAGTGCTATATTTATGTATTTATTTATTTATTATTTTACTTATTTATTCATTCGTTATATGTATGTTTATGTATGTATGTATGTATGTATACATGCGGTATCATCTGCTTATATCTGCTTATATCTTCATCTATATCCATTCATCCATTTATTTATAAATATATGATTATTTGTTTATTTATAGCAAGTTCTGATGAGAATATCACTTGAGCGCTTTGTACCTTTTATAAAAAGGCACAATATAAATACTGGTTATTATTACAAAAAAAACCGCTGAATTTGCCTTTGATGCATTTTATGGATTGTATACCCCAGATATATGGTTAGAAATAACGTTGTAAGAAACCTCAATCGCGGCCGCGGCTGAAAATTTGGTGCTGCGGTTTACGTGCAGCCAGATTTCGCACGTGAGGTACATGCGCCGCGGCCACTACTTTTAAACCCTTGTGGAACCTATTTTACTGAAAATCTAGTGCCAACCCCCCCCCCCCCCCAAAAAAACGACACCTAATAAGGTCTGTTGGCGAACACATTTTTAGCGTCATTTCTTGGACGCCAAACAAATAAAACCCGGGATAAAACCGCCTTTTTTTTCTTTGCGTTAAAAACACCAAACTGGCAACCCTGCCTCTGCCCTCCCAATATACAATACAATATTAAATATTTATACAGGGTGGCCCAGAAAGAATGCTACGAGTATGATCGCTAATTTCTTCAACATTATCCCCAAAATGTCATTAATTTTTATTTCGTTGCCTAGAACATTCTTTTTCAGCTAACCATACCGGCCCGCCTACCGGATAAACCGCAATGACAAAAAACCGGCTGATATGCCATCGCTTTCATAAGGAGGACAGCGAGCTATGTCTCCATTGTCATCGCGTTTGTCCGATATGGTTAGCTGAGACGCCAGAATATCTTGCGTTTTCCGATGAACCGCCCCGTTGAAAAATTGGCAAATTTGGGGAAATTGCATTGCCTTCCGAAAATGCCTAGAATCAACACGCCTTACTCAATGTCAATGATCTTGTATATTTTGATTGGAAAAAAGAATGTTCTCAACCAAACGAAATAATAATTAACGACATTTTGCGATAATGTTGAAGAAAATTAGCGATCATAACTCCGTTAGCTTCCTTATCTGGGCACCCTGATATAGCGCTTAAGCAAGTCACTTGATCTAAGTGCTTTACAATATTTGAAATGTTACATAATTTGACAAAAAATGAAAACTATATTTAACTACTATATTATAGATACAAAATCAAAACAAGTCAGTTTGGGAAAAGGTGGGACTTAAGTGAGGATTCAAATGTCTTTGTTTGAGCGGAGGGTGTTTGGCAATGTATTCCATAACATTGGGCCTGAATTTGAGAAAGCTTTGTCACCATGTGAAGTGTGGGTTCTGTTTAGGACGAGAGTATATTCATTGGCGTGTGAGCGTAAATATCTGGTATATCAAGGTAATGCTCTTAATTGAAAGATGAAACCCGGACATCTATCTGTATTCAGACAATACAACCGATGAGAGGATGAAGATATTGAAGGTTTGAGCAAATTCGGGCCAACCGTTTTAAGATTAAAGAATCTTTAAAGTTTAGTTCATCCTTGTTATGAAGGAATCTTAAGTTGTTATCTCTCCCAGTGTTGTAATGAAAGTGCGAATAACTCCCCACCTGTTTTTTTACAGAAATTTGCAGACTTGGGTTGAGAAGGTAAGCCGATCCTTTCAGAAAAGTATGCAAAATTAGCTTTGCTGTTGCATACTTGAACAACAAGCCAGACGAAATATGAGAGAACGTAAAAAACAATAGCCTACAAAGTCAAAGAGGAATTTCCCATACTCTCTCACAAAAAGTGGCAGAGTTGCCAATTAAAGAATCATCGACAATAAGGACTAAATCAGCTTTGAACATTCACATTACTTTATCTTACTATTCTGTATTCATTGAATACACATAAATGTCTGATTTTCATTCACCTTTAAGGAAACAAGAAGTCTTGTTGTGACTAATGAGACATGAATTCAAGAATACAAGCGTATACACTGCCTTGACATTCCCCGGGGAGTGAATGGGAGTTGCGGTGGGTCTAATCATCACGGGGATGATTGTCAACATAACGCGGTGATTATGACTAATAATAAATCTTGCTTCGCATATTCAATGAAAGAAGAAATGGTGAAGTCATTAGTAGGGCAATGCGTCCAAAGCACTGTTGGACAGGTACTTAGGCCTGTATGGTATCCACATAATTATTTTCTTATGTGGATGTTTAATTTGTACCGTATTGAGATATTTGTTTTGTTATAACATTAAATGTGTAAAATTATTGATATTTCTCTAATACCCAGTGTGAGTGAAATGAGATTCAAATAAATTCAATTCAGTCAAATTCAATTTAATCCAATTCAATCTTATCAGATGATAATAACCAAAAGTATTCATCGGATCAAACGGGGGCAGGCACAGAGTAACGCACATCGCGCGAAGTATTACGCATGTACTGGCAGCGCGGCGCACGCGCTCTGCCCGTTGTGCACAATGTGCGCGCACTTTGCGCAAGTCCCTGGAGCGCATGACGTAACAAAGCCCAATGTCTTGCTGCTAAATACCATGGATACAAGCAGTGTCCTTGTTAACTGGTCAAATTGGTACGGGAGTCAAGCAGCTGCAACTAGCAGCTGACGTAAAACAAAAACGCTGAAGTGGGGAAAAACATGGGCCTGTGTCACACAAAGATGGTTGTACCGGCCTGGTACGCGGGGCTACCACAGGCTTGGTGTGAAGTCGACAGTCAAGGACGCTGCTACCTCACGTCTGCGAAAGGAATGATACATCATCCAGCAGGGCCTAATTTGGTTCCGGTACCACTACTTTTGCATCCTGGTCAACCGCCGGACACTCTGGGCGATGATCTGAAATTGTAGGTTGCAAAAAAGTTTGCATATAACTTTGTTTATGTGCTTCAGTATTCTGGATGTGTGTTATATTGCTGGTTTTTTTTTATTGTCTTTCTCGATTTCTTTAATTTGATATCATATTTATTTTCTTGATATTATTTATTTGATTGGTTATACTTATATTAAAATTATGTATCTGTACTTGAATTCTGAATTGCCATTCGTCTTCTCAGCTATTAAGAAATTCCAATTGATACGTAATTATTTTCTCATATTTTCTTTTATTTCTTCCTACCTTCCCGTTTCTTGTTACTGGTATATATTTTTTTCGTTCTTGTTTAAATCATGTGTGAATCAATTAATCATGTTCCTAAGTTAATTGATATTACTTTTCTTTCATTTACTTAAGTTTATTATTTCATTCGGTTTTACTTACATGTAGTCGTTAACATAAATGCGATTATCGCCTTCATGGATTATAGTTAATCGGTTTTTCATTGAATTCTCATATATTTTGATTTATTCATTTATGCATTAATGCACTTATTTAATTGTTTATTTCTTTATTTTATCTATCAGGGAACCAGTACTCGATGTGGAAGACGTTCCTGTTACTGTCATACCTGAAAAGGCTGAAACAACTGAAAAAGCACAAAATGATACCGGTGGCGAAAACGTTTTCGCTAAGACAGGTAATGTAGTTTTAATGGCTGAGACGAACAAAGAGCAAACGTCCCTTGCCTACTCTCCCATACCAACCCCCACCAAAAAGGCAGAAATAACAATCACGACATTGAACCAAAATTATGTTTTACTTGGTTTTATAATCACTGATGTAATAATCGTAGTGATAGTAGCAGTAATAGCAGTAATAGTAGTAGTAGTAGTAGTAGTAGTAGTAGTAGTAGTAGTAGTAGTAGTAGTAGTAGTAGTAGTAGTTGTAGAAGTAGTAGTAGAAGTAGTAACAATAATATAAGTGGTAGTAGTAGTGGTATAGTAGTAGTCCTAGTAGTAGTAGTAGTAGTAGTAGTAGTAGTAGTAGTAGTAGTAGTAGTAGTGGTAATAGTAGTAGTAGTAGTAGTAGTAGTAGTAGTAGTAGTAGTAGTAGTAGTAGTAGTAGTAGTAATAGTAGTAGTAGTAGTAGTAGTAGTATTATCCTACTGTTATTACTAGTAGGAGTAGTAGTACCATTGTTATTGTTTTTGTATACAAGTGGTTATGTCATAGATTTAATCAACATGTATTATAATTATCCTCATTTACTTCATTTGCCCTCATTTCACACTTTTTCTTTCGTTAATTATACTTAATTTTATTGTTAGAGTCATTAAGTAAATTTTGTTGCTGTTTTATAAGTATCGGTAGAAGTGGAAGTACATGCAGTTGTAGAGATAGTATATATAGCAGTATTAGTAGTCGTATAGTACTAGTCCTTATTGTTGGGACTAAGTTGTTGCCATTTGTATGTCTGTAGCCTCACTTATTATAATATTACTGTCTCGATGCTATTGTTTCTTTGTTTGTTTATATTTGTTTCCAGTCGGCCTTTCGGCATCCTCGCCTCGCGTCGTCATTTCACCCCCATCAGACGAGAGTATCTCGTGGGCTGGTCCGGTCGATCTAGTCGGTGGCAATTATCCCCGTGAGGCGGCTGCTCTCAGACGGGGCTTGCGGAAAGTGTGGGAACCAGGCAAGCTGTTGTCTTACCACGAATACGTTTTTCGCGACATGGTAAGACGCTGCATATGTGTAGTTTTAGTGAATACTTTAATATTATAATAAATAGTAATAATAATAACTTCTTATTTACCCAGGGTAGCCACTTCAGTCTGATAGACTGCTCTCCCAGCGGGCCCTGCATAACATAAATGTTATTATAACCCTTCTCTGTTCTAGAATGCCGAGCGGCTGGCCAGAAAACGGAAAGTACCATTTTAAAAAGCCTTTGGTATGAAACTGCCGGGCTCGAACCCGCGACCTTCCGCACGTGAGGTTGACGCTCTATCCACTAACCATCACGCCGGTGATGAATATTGAATTTATCCTACCGACGTAACACATATAGAGTTTCCACAGCATTAACGTTCATTTGCCGGGCACACTAGTCGGCCCTGATGTGTGATAGAACCGTCGTATGGTCGGCAGAAGGTCGTTACCATATGTGATCAACAGAAGGGCGTCATATTGTCTTAAGTTCAACAAAATTGACCAATTTGATACAAGTACTTTAATGGCAGAATTGGAAATAGTCCTCAATGTAGGACACAATGCTCCCAGAATCATGTTTACTGTTAAATTTTCTGCTGTGAAAATTTCATAGCCATACGTTTCCTCTTTAAAGACACTATATAACAGTGTGGAAGCCTTATTTAAAAAAAATTGTCAAACCTTGCTTTCTGACATATCTGGTAGTGTTTGGATGGACAAATAAACACCTTAGAACACAAAAGTTTGGACAGTTATGCTGTCACTAGTACAATATGTGCAGATTCAAATTGGCACATCAATTTCCTATCGGGCGATATGAAATTCTGCAACACAGCAGTCTATGGGGGAAAGCTAGAATGGTCTCTCAATGATTTTTACTTTTTTAAAGCACTTACTGATCGTTTTAAACTGCAATTTTTTCAGGGCTTCATTTTTAGACCATGTCAGAGACACTGGTACATGGGGAATCATGCAGCTCAGATTTTTTAAACTGAAAACAAAATAATTATCCGAAAAGCTATGACGACGAAATTCGTTGTGTAGGTTTCCATTGGATCCATTTCTATTAATTTAATACCGGTAAATTAATGCTTGTTTCTCCTCAGATGAAGAAATGCGAGACAAATCTTTCCAGCCTGAATAATACACTCTAGCCAGTGTATTAACTCGCCTGCTTACTGAAGCATATTTTCTTTTTTACTTCTCCCGATCACGGCCCTTTACCCGCCTTCTGAATATCGACGAACGACGAAATGATACGTTCATTATTCCTTTAAAGTCTGTACACCACATTCAATATGACAAAACATACGTGTAATGGTGAACATGTCCCCAATGGTATGACTTAAATTTTTCGATTGTGTTCCGACCTAAACAAATAAACAAACGAAAATGTTTCCGTTAAATCGCACCTCAACAGCCGAACTTTAATGAAAAAAGATGGCGTGCGCATGCAGCTTTAAACTGGGGAAAGCAGTGTGCAGATTTTAGTCACGTTACTCTTAATCACTAAAATAATTCTCACTTGATATTATATCGGTGTTTGTTGAATTTGTTCACCATGCCACATGAAAGCTGATATGAACTATCTGTCAAATATGACAAAATACAGGCAAAAAATATGATTTAAACTTGCATATAATAATAATCCCCGTTATGAACCACAATGGGGCTGTCAAGACATCGAGTGTAATCTTATCCTATATGGTAAAAACTTGTATTATGCAGATTTGACTCTTATCTGTGGCGCCATCTTCATGATAATTATTGATGTATCTTGCTCAAAAATCCAACAGAAATTGAAAAATGTTATATCAAATGTTAAGAGCTCGTTTTGGTTTATTGTCATGAATATTCCCAGTGCTTTGTTGTTAATATTAATGATTCTAGCCGTGCCGTGGTTGTTTGATGTTTATTTTTTTAAATCATAAAATGTCAATCAATGTGAACCTGCTATATATATCAATGAAGAATAATGGCATTTTATAGCCTTTGGCACCGACAAAACTCAAGTTAATCATATTAAATGGATTTCTGGGAAACACCCTCTTTCAAAAGTCAACTATTCGCATTCATCAATACACTTTATATACATTCATAATCACTGTTTCTATCTATCTATCTATCTATCTATCTATCTATCTATCTATCTATCTATCTATCTATCTATCTACAGTACGTTGCTGTTTTGCGATATATGGTCGTAATTATATTTGTAGAATAACAATTTTACCTTTTAAATATGTAGCATTGTTAGAATATTAACACTTTGGGCGCTGGGTTGTTTTGGACTTATGTGTATAACCTTTAAAAAATGTACGCTTTTCTATAAAAGTCCAAATGCAGTCAAGACAAGACATTTTAACTCATTTAGTTGGTTCAATGTGTCTTCATTTTACGATGAATATCATTGGTACAAACTGTAGTGACGTTTGTCATTCGAATTAAAAAGTATGGAACTGATTGTCTTCTCGGTGCATATATATGGGCCGATAGCACCCACAGTGTTAATATAGCTATAGTTATCATACTGTATGATGGCTATGATGATGATGATGATGATGATGATGATGATGA